>ML786865.1:228930-246146 GCA_009831015.1 Picea engelmannii | reverse complement strand
TTGGGAATTGATGAGATGTAATTTTGAGCACTTGAGCAGAAATAAAGAAGCCTCCCCCACAGGAAAAAGGCCCGGAGACGTAGGCAAACATTGTGCCGAACTCCGTTATCAACCTGCGTTCTTATGGTTTGCTGTTCATTATTCTTTTTAGATCTGCACATGTGTATTTGACTGATATAATCCTCTTCTTTCCTCATTCTTTCAGTAAATTCTCAAATGGTTAAATTATTCATGCAAGTTTAAAACTCAACCATAATCATTGAAAAGATCCTACCGGATCAGTAGAGAATCACCCAACTTAATGAAATATGAAAAGATATATGCATGAATAATCCCCATATGATGATATATTTAGGGGAATTAGATCTTATGAGGAGGTACAAGGCAAAGTTCAGACGTTATCCCTTGACTAACAGGCCAGTTTATTCACTTTCCAAAGGTAGAGATGAAATAGTTTTCCGAAGATACTACAGGGGGGATTGATGAACACCCCTTCGATGCAGGGATCCATACCTCCAGGTTTTGAACTAGAGTCTTTTGGTAAACAAACTACCGAATAAATTCCAAAGAATCACGAAGTGTATACACAAGAATTAGAAGCCTCGTGGGTAGGATATCTAGGGCCGAAGACAAAGGTTCAATCTGAAACACTTCTAAAATAGAAACAAATGTTACCTCCTTTATCACCAGTCACCCCTACTGATACCTCACAAACAACAGAAGGAAAGAAGTTCACAAATATAGGCAGTCCTATTTCATCACTAACCCATCTGCAGTCAAGTTTTAGAACTCCTGGTTCAAAGTTATTTTTGCAAGCGATCTTACTCCGATCTTGCTTGAAGAGATGCTTCCTTCAAACTTTTTCTTTAGCAAGAAAAGGAGGGCCATAATCATGAGAGAATCTCAATAGAAAGAAGCGGTAGTAACCAAAAGGCAGAGGATGATATTTGATGGACATGACTTGGATTATTCAGAGCTCACCAAGGAAATGGCTGGTTCATTAGGCACCTTCACTACGACCAATCAATGGTCAGTTGAAAATATGGCAGAGCAATTGAAACAAAGAAATTTATTGATAAGCCAATTACAAAATCAGATAAGTTATGTAGAAAATAATGTCATAAGTGAAGTCAACAAAGGTTTCAAATAGGCTAGAGCTAGTGATAGACAATAAATTCAACAACTAAACGCTAGTATCGATGAGATGCATAGGAATGTATAGGCGAGTGAAGGGCGGGTCATTTAGCAAGGTGAACTGGTGAAGCAATTGCAGGTCAAGGTGAACTTGAATGAGAACATTTTTATCGATAAAACCATTTTCCAAGAACAGGCATTGGAGGTATGTAAGAAAATGGAATTAGTGCAACGAAGCCTTTTTAACAAGGTAGAAATTATCCAAAATCATTTTTGGATGGTGAACAAATCATTCGATAATATTTGTTTCAGAGAAAGAGAAGCTACTGTAGCTCGGGCCACTTTTCAAGAAGTGGTTGTGTCATCAGCCAAAGAAGAAATGTCCATAGTTCCCAAGTTGTATTTTTCAGAGCAGGTCAGCGGTGATATAATATTGAAGACCTGGGAAGCCAACATAGCCAAAAGTAAAAGAACGACTAAGGAAATCAAAGAGGATTATGGAGAAGCTTTTCACTCTCTTAATAAATAGTCATTAGACCTTGGAAGAAATGATAATGTTGAAGTACTGGGACAAGTTGACATAGCAAAGAATCAACTTGATATAAAAAAAAGCTTAGAAGAAGCCCAGGTTGAAATCTCACAGCTAAAACATGTCGACATCACTCAAATAGATAGATGGCTGGAAAAACCTAATTTTCAACTACAATCAATGATTTCAGAAGAGAAATGAATGGAATACATATTCCCACTAATAGAAAAGAAATTGTATATTTTTTAGGCAAAGAATGTGACAGAACCCTCCAGACTGATAGCACAATTTTTAAGCAGGTGTGTCGAATGTGTTGGACAAGGAAAAGGCAGTACCTCAAAGAACCAATGAGGTAACTTGTACACCTCATCTTATGAGTCTCAACCCCATAGTGTCATTGTTACTTTGGGGGGTCATCTCTATAGGATACCAGAGATAGTTCTGACTATCGCCCCACCTAAATAGTGCTGCAAGGTAGTATCTCATACTAAAAAACTCATCTTCTTCATAATATGTTCAAAAGGTGAACAAAAGGACACTACAACCACTGCAACCTTAGTCCAAGCACCTTCTATTCAATAGAAGCAAGTCGATAAGATTGCAGCAAAGAAAAAATATTCCTTCTACACAAATTCATCTCATGTAGCTTGAATGGTTGAATAGATTCAACCCTGCTAGCAACATGTTTGTGGCATCCTTCCATAAACCAAGCAGTGCAACGTTTCCAACAAGCCAAACAACTCACTGATTCAGATTCAGCAATCGCTTTCCCCTCTCCCCTGAGAACTCAACGTAATGGATACCATTGCTTCCTAAGGAGGGAGGATTTATCGAAGTGGATATATGTGGCCACCCACCTATTCCAACTAGAAAAACATAGTCTTCTAGCAACTTACTATTTTTAGCAGGTTTTTTGTTCCTAAACTTTTGGGGCCATTTTGAGTGTCTAAATTAATGTTTTTAGAGACATAACACCTCACTAATAGTCATAAGGATCTTATTGATCCCCCCAAATGAATCTCTTCGATGATAACTTTCCAACGAGCTATCATTCACCCCAAACACGGATCGTATGCCAAAGTTACGCCCCTGGGAAGTTGATACACCAAACTACCCAAAACGAGGTCCACAAAACTCTTGGCTTTTCATTTTCTGAGGTTAGGGTTTTGGATTTTATTTATGTCAAAAATGTCTTTAGATCCTCATTCCAATCATATTTTTGTGAATGTGAATAGCCATCACATCTCTTCTCAGAGATAGGATTCCATCATTCTAGCGTGTCTTTCACTCTACATTTATATTCTTGTACATTTTGCTCATTAATAGAAATTGTGTATTACTATATCTTTGTGTTTATGGTTGCATATCTGATATATTTCTATTATATTATTGGATATATGAGATATATCTATACATTTCTTTATTATATTTATGTTCTCATTTCGTGCCGAAAATAATATGGATCAGTGGTATCAGAGCAGGTTGCTCTTGATCATTTTTTTCAGTGCATGTCCCTGACGAAGTTCGAGTATAGAAAGTTGGGTCTCAAGATTGTCTCTCTTGAGTAAAATCACTCTCGCACGCCCAATAAACCCTCCTTTGTGGAAGAATATAAAAACGGAAAACCAAACAATTCTATTAATCTGTTGTTTCAACAGGCTCTCATGCAACAGAGGGACGAAATGATGGAGAATTTTTCCCAATTCCTTCAACGCTTGTCGATAACAACATGCACATCTTCATCAAGCGACCACTTTTGAGGAACCTCACCTTTAAAGGTACAAGTTAATTTTGATATTCCCATATTTCAAGCACATATATATGTGGATGCCCTAGAAAAATGGTTAAATATGTTAGAAGATTATTTCTTTGTTCATAATTTCTTCGTTAGGGAAAATATCACCTTCACACTCCTTAAGGCTCTCCCCCATGTCAAACATTGGTGGGAAACTTATTGGGAGAAAAGTTCCACATAGGATTCTGGAATATATGGGGTTGAGCATACTTGAGATTTTTTTGTGGATGCGATCAAGGAACAATATTACCCTGCTGGCAACTATGATGACCGATACATGAGATGGAACACATTGTGACAAGAGAGGGGTCAAGTAGTGCCAGAGTTCACCAATACTTTCCATACCTTGTTCACCAATTTGGGTATCAAATACTTCGAGTGACAACTGGTTATGAAATATCATGGGGCTCTATACAAATTGATCCAGGATCTTTTCATTGTGACCTATAAAGAATTGCATTAAATGAGCATAAATTAAAGTGCACCATTAAAGAAGGGAAAATTAAAAATTAAGAGACATAAGAATTATATATGAACAAAAAAAATTGATAACAGAGTTCATCCCTGGTGGACTACATCTCTGGGTCCTGCTCTCAAATGGATAGGCTCTTTCATTAACTCAACAAAGGAATTTGGAAAATACATGAATATACCTCATTCTGAAATCAAGCTGCAGAAATAATTCTCATATCAGAAAACATACATCACCACTGGATTCATGGCCTCTAATTACCCAAAAATGATTGTCTCTACAAACTGATCCGACTCTGAAATTCCCAGGCCCGAGAAGAATTATGTCTCAATTTTTGTGCCATCTGAAACCTACAATTATGACAGTCTTGTCTCGAAATACATCCTCACAAGTCTCTACAGTCCGTGCCTCCCCCCGGATCTGGGTGGATTGTACCTTTTAAGTATTGAATATGGTTGGATATACCAAGAAACATCATTGGCACATTGGTTATGGGCAGATTTGTAAAGGCGTTGGGTATTGAAGAGGTATCGGGGTCGAATCCCATCAGTCTCCAATTTCAAACGTTGGTTTGTTATATATGTTGCAATATATTAGTTTCCCTCTAATTTTAGTGGATATTCTATTGATACTTCCACTGACTGCTAACATTGGTGTGGTTCGCCAGATTTGGCGGACCCACCAGATTTTTTTAAAACAAAAATTCATTCATGGGTCAATATTGGACATTTTCGGGCTAACACGTGTTGCTCGATGATTGGGCCACGTGGTGCCCATTGATATGCCCACCTGTATGCTAAAGTGGATTCCCTTTCACTCTGTACTAACACATGGTGCTTTCTTAATGGTGCCACGTGGCACTTTTCTATTAGTCCACATGGACCCTTGAAAAGCCCATTGGCGGGTGACATGTGGAAACTTATGGTGATGCCATGTGGCATGCTAACATCAACATCTCATATGATGACATTACCTTGCCATGTCATCTATTGGCATCATGTTGACATCAGTAGTATGGATGATGATGTGCCCCCCTGCTGACTAGCCCTGTTTGACAACAACTTTTACCGTGAATATATTTCAAATAGTAACTCTATTTGACAAGTCATTTGCGTTGTTATAAATCTTGCGATGTTCTCTTCACGATCATGTCATTTTCACTAAGTTTTTGGAACTTTGAATTTTTTCCCTTTCTTTACCTGCTAGAGCCATTCTGAGTGTTTTGAGTTGCCTCTGTGAGTTCTGAGTTATTCTTAGCCTTATCTGGATCCTTTTTGTATCACGCCTTTCCACTGAGATATTTTTGGACCACCAAAATCTCTCATCAATCAACAGGTAAGTGAGGGGATTTCTCCCTCACTCTTTCCTTCTTGATATGCCATGCCTTGTTGGATTGTGTACCCTTTAGGCATACTTGAAGATAATTAATGTCATTCCTGTGTGAAGTCCTCAGTATTTGATCTAGGATGACATCTTCCTTCATCTTCTTCTTGACTACTTGGCTAACCTATTGAATCCTTTGAATGAACTTGTGGGCTTCATCTCTCTCCCTGACATTTTTCCCATACAACAAATCCAAGGGGATATTAGGTGAATTCCGAAGACAAGTCTCAACTAGAAAATCCCAAGTGAAAGAATACATGACTTGATTATGCATAGGTTGGACATACAGTAACTGATCATCCCATGACTTAGGATGTTGGCTGCAATATCCTTGAAGCAACTGGACCACCCTATTTTTTTCCACCTCTATCTGTATGTCAGCCTGTGGATGGAAATAAATGCTCCTCCACATCATGGTGTCCATGAGCTACCACAAATTTGTCCAATGTTCTCCTAAAAATCGAGACTCTCGACCAGAGATAATGAATATGGACAACTCAAAATGGACCCTTACATATTGGGATAACAAAAGTGAAATCTTCTTGTCACACAACTTATCCACTACTACACCTAAGTAGACATGACCCATATTAGAGATGGGTAATCCCCTTACAAAATCCACTGAAAAACTTTCCCAAGGATAAGAGGAAATAGGAAGTGGTGTGTACAGCCCTGGCCTTTCAATAGTGGGCTTACAAAAGTACAACACACATTCATTTACAATAGTGGTTACAAATCTTTTCCTTCGAGGAAAATGCCATCCCTGTAAATACATTACAATTCCCAACTTCCCAAGTAAAAATGAAACAAAATCTTCTTCAATTACATGTACTTCCATGTAGGAAGGAAAGCAAGGTTTACTCAAATGGTGGAGTAAGTTGTCCTGCAAACAAAAATTCTTCGCCTACAAACACTGGAAGACCCCACATACATCTTTGAATATTTCATCATTAGTATATGATGCAATCTAAGGGAAAATTATTCAAAATACTAGATGTAATAGTAGGAGATTATTAAATCATGTTTTTCCTTATGTCATTGGTATTGGCACTGGTCTCAAACTTGCATGGCTGTTGAAGGTCAGGTAAGGAGAGCATTGCCACAATGCCGATCTTTAAAGTGTCGAAGGTCTTATGTTGGTTGCCTTCCCACTAAAATACCTATCTCATCTCAAGCAATTCATTCTTATGTAAAGTATCAAGAGCATTAACAACATCATTAATGTGGCCATGAATGTTGGCACATTCATAAAATTCATTCGATATCTGAATTACATTTTGAAAAATTTGGTAGGATAAAATGATGCATAGGTAAGGAATGATGTATCCTTTTGCTTTGTATCCTTGAATATATGAAATGAATTGGACTGTTAGTATGCCTGATTTTGAACAGATAATATGCATGACAACTAAAAATTTGTTTAGTTGAGGAATGAATTGTAGGAAGAAAGAGTCTTGGATATGGCAGTATCGTAAGCCCATAAGGAAGACCAATTGTCTACTGAGATAAACTGCTATGGGGAGGAAATTCCCATGCTTGTGAATATGTTCCCTATGTGGAACAAATATGGAAAAACAAAATGTGGAATTGGAAATCTGTAGGTGATAGATTTGCAATAAAATTTTGAAAATTCAGAATTTATGATGATGTCTCATGAATTTTTGTATACCTGTGATACATGTGAGAATAAAAGATCTTCCCAGAAAGGACAAATGAAGGTTGTCACGCTGAAAATCATGAAAGAGGCCATTGTTGAGACATGAGAAACCCATGGTAAGTCATGATCACCTGAAATATGTTGTGATTAAGGTAACACAAGCCGAAGGGATGCCTCGACAGAGCAAGTTTGAGGGATGCCTCGATTTTAAGGCTTGATGAAGTCTCTGAAATTATTCATGTGCAAGAAAACCTTGGAAAGGAAAGATTGATCACCCAAGGAACTGTATATCAGAGAAGGGGATGCCTGAGACTGGGCCTAGAGGGTGAGTGACTGCAAGGAAGAGGAGACTCTGATAATTCTTGTAAACTATTGATTGGGATCATGCACACAATGGGTATGTCTGGGAAAAATAGTGAGCCTAGATAGAAAGAAAGCCATGTGGATGAAAACCCACAAACTGCACATATAAGTATTGTGCTAGATTATGACATTTTCCTCTTGAATTTTGAACAATAGTAAGATATTTTCGCATAAAGTTGTGATTAATGTGCTTGTTTCCCAAGAATTTATTGAAGACAGATGACGAAGGCCAAGAGTCTGGAAAGGACCTGACCATGAAAGAGGATCGAGATTTCTGAAGAAGTTGGATGAGGAATTCATAATAGGTGTTATTGAGAAAGAACATCGAGGACGGTGTTCCTTTTTAAGGGGGAGGGGATTGTAACACCCATGTTTCCCCTAGCTTGTAATTAATCATAAAATAGGATTACCATGCTAAGGAATGTGGATGATGTAAATGTATTATTGTTAAATTTCCCATAATAGACTGTTGAGGGGGTGAAGCCTTGAACTACGAGCCATGATATCTCTAGAGGAAAGAATCATTTAATGAAGGAAAGGACTGGTGGTTGAATAATCAACCACCCCCATGAATGGAAACATGGGATGTCAGCCCGAAGTACTACAGAGACCTACAAACCCAATCTTCCTTCTGACAGAAGGAACAGGATAGGTCGGGAACCTTCCTAAAGAAGGAAGGTAAGATACACACAGAAGGGGAGAGAGGAGACATTGGAGGAGAGCGTAAGCTTGGAAGGAGATGCGTGAACCAAAAGGAAGTGTAGAGAACACTACTTGAAGGACCCGAACGTGAGCTTGATGTTGAGGAAGCATCTGATAAGCCTCGCAGGGATATTGTGATAGAGAGAAGGTCTCTGAGAGATGAAATATTTCCCTAGTGATATCATGGCTTGGCACGGGGGTGGCCAGAGTGCTAAGGATGAATTCCTTTGAGCCTATGGTTGGGTGGAAAGGCACACACCCATAGTCAGTTAGTTGGTTGCAACTTGTAATAGATAAGTGTTCTCATACCCTGTGTAATTGAGATGTAACTGTGTAATAAAATTGGATATACTGTGAATGTTTTTAGGGATGTGCATGATTTCTTAATGGTTATGTTGTGTCCCTTTATTTCCATTTCATTATGAGTATAAGCAAGGAAGAATAATGTTAATCTCAGAAGAGGTAGTTCAGGTATGCACGGGGTCTCTACCAGGCGGGGAGAGGCTGAGAACTTCTTAAATTCTATATTGATGAAGAAGCACAAGGGGTGCACAGAAGGTACTTATAAGTGTTAAGTTCAAGAGAAAGAGTGCAAATCTCTTAAGTCTTTCAGAGCTAACAAAGCTCAGGAAGAATAGCGAGATTGAAGTATCGAAAGGGAATTTTTTCCTTTGTCTGGAAGACAAATGGATGAGATCCGTTCAGGAATATCCAAGGTATATCTTGACTGTTGGATATGGGAAAGAAAACGGGCTTTAAATCATTGAGTCCTTTGGACTTCGCAAGTTCAGAAAAAATATCGAGTTCGTCATGAGGGAGGTAAAATCCCTGAAGTCCCGAAGTCCTAAGTTAATTTAGGATGTAGATCTGAGGATGTACGGGAGCCATCCTGACCGTCAGATCTATGAGGTAGTCAACCTAATGTTGACCACTTTGGGAGAATATAGGCTTAGTAATGCCAAAACCCATGAAGAATGAAGTAGTGAAGTAATGTGGATCAGGGATCTATGGATCCTTCGGGACCCCTCTCGACCGTTCGATCGAGGGAAGGTGGGTATCATATCAAGAGCATGTGTCAAGTGATGGTGTTACCAAGTGTGGTGCAAAAGTGGGACCCCAAGAAGAGGTTGTGAACCATCGATATGGGGCCTACATGGATAGATCATGACCATTAGATCTAGGTCATGGTCAACCTGACACTAACCAACTCCAGGAGATTTCAGTCGAGGAGTGAGTCAACATCCCAAAGTCCTGAAGACCAGAGTAGATCTCGACCATCCATTATAAAGGACATGTGATGACAGATCCTTTAGTCTGAATCTTGGACACTCTAGAATTTTATAGGTGGGGAGCAAGTGAAATCATCGAAGTACCGAAGTGTTGAAGTCCATCCTAGTCGTTGGCGCTAGGAGACACGTGGCACCATATCCTTCACTTCATAATTTTAGTGTTTCGAAGGAAATTGGATTGTATGAAGTGAGAAATCTCGAAGGCTCAGAGGCTGGAGTACACCTGAGTCATCGATCTCAGAGGACAAGTGTCAGAATATCTTCCACTTTAGAGAAAACTCACTCTATAGGAAAGCTTGTGGCAAGAGGTGAGAACTCATGAAGGCCAAAGTGTCAAAGTTCACCCTAATCATTGATAGTGGGGGATGTGTGTTCGAAGATTTGAAACTTTGAAAGGATTGCACTCTGGAGGTTTGCGTTGGTAAGTACTTTGGAACTCCCAAAGCGCGAAGTCCCGAAGGGATTTGTAGTCGTCAATTCATGGGAGACACGCGTCGATAGATCGCTAACTTCGGGTGAAATCATTTCAGGATAAAGTAAGTGTTGATAGGTAGAGAATATAAAACACCGAAGTCCCGAAGTAAACCATGATTGTTGATCGGTAAGGACACATGGCGCACGATCCTTGACTCTGGAAGAAAGTGCTCTGGGAGAACGGATTATTGGAACGTTTGGATCACCCAAACGTCGAAGTCCTGAAGTAAACCAGGACCGTTGATTTGGAAGGATGTGTGGTGCATGATCCTTGACTTTGGAAGAAAATTCTTTAGGAGAAAAAGGTTGCAAAAATGTCTGAATCTCCTAAATGTCGAAGTCCTGAAATGAAACTAAGTTGTTGATTTACAACAGACGTGTGGCGCTTGATCTAGAACTCTGGGTACAGAGTACTTTGGGAGGAAAGGTTGTGTGAGCATCTAGGACTCTCGAACGTCAAAGTACCAAAGTGAATCAGGACTGTCAAAATCCCCAAGGACACGCGACGTCAGATTGTGAACTTCAGAGAATTGTCATTCTGGGGGAATTCGTGTGGTGGTTGTCTTGGTGTCTAGTCACAGCTCACAGTCATTTGCAAGTATAAGGGGAATGGAAGAACCAAAAGGACTTAGAAGAGGATATTTTCCAGTTCTAAGTTCGGTTCGGAGCATGGAGGTCGTGGATGGAAATCCCTAGAAGAGCAAAATGGAGTAGAATCCTCGAATGAGGACATCGATTCTCTTAAAAAGCGCAAAATTTTTATGCCCTGCCATGGGAGTATTATACCATAAAACATCAAAAGAAAATAGTCGAATAAGTTTTTGGTGTGGTCGTTAAGGATCAAGAGAGATCATAGCATTGACACCTATAGATGCAGAAGAGAAGAAGAATAAAGAAGAGGAGGAAGAGAAAATCAAAATTTCCACCCCTCGGACAACTAGAGCATAATCAATTTTGACCTCTCCCTTAAACCCAGGGACTCCTTTGAATGTAATATTGTCTAAATTATCATATCCATCCCTAAATAAATTAGAAATTGATGATTGTTGTGGGAAAATTTACTACATTGATCCAAAGCATGAAATCACATGGAGAAAGTCGAAGAAACATAACACGGGAGAGCCCTCGGGCCGAAAGAAACCTTAAAGGATCATTGATTGACCAATAACTGGTGAAAAACTGTAGAAAGAAGCAGTTGAGACAACATCAACACTTAACACATTTTCAAGCATAAACTATGTTACATTGAATAAACTAAACAACATGATAGAGGAGTACAAGCATAAAGTATCCAACCCAGAGCAACAACTACAACTCCATAGACATGAAATAGAATGAGAATTCCATATCAAAATGGATGATGCAAACTAGATACATACAAAACAAGATGAAAAGGTCATGCAAATATACACTCGGGAAATATTGAGCCTTATAGTAAAAGGAATGGAAAAGCATCATCTAGTTGAAAGACAAAATCATAGGATATTTCTCCTAGAGGAAGAAATGAGACAACTACAGTTGGAAGGAAACAAAGAAGGGAATAAATTCCTTTCTTTGTCCAGAGAATAATTTTTTAAACTAAATGAATAGTTGAAAGAAGCTTAGATTAACTTCTTCACGAAACTAAGGGACATTTAGGGTTACAATGGAGGGATCACAAAACTAGTTGACCAGGTAGAATAAGTAAAGGGCCAATATGAAGAAATGGAACAAGTGTTCGAGAAAATAAATCACTGGCAGAGTACATACAGAACATCCGTATAATTCCTGCCTAATCTTGACAGAAGAGAACAAGATAAGACACAAATGTTGCTAGACTAGTGGAATAATTTTTATCCTAATATACAAGAATCGATAAATGGTTCAAAGAAAACCTGCATGTGAATATGGGCTAAAGTTGATGAGATTCTAGAAATGTATCACATGCCTTTGAATAGGGAAATTTGTTGGTTTTGGAGCCTGATTATCTTCCTAATTCATATGCAGGTCAAAGAGATTGCAGGATACATAATTCATGGCCCCCAAAATTTTTGTTTTTTTTTGCAATTCAAATATTGTAATTTCATAGTCAATCTAGACCATTCATTATAAGTCACATATATGACAGTAGAAGTTATGTTAGGGTTTTTTCCCTAAAAGGAAAACCTCTTTTATGAGGGAATTGTATTGCGACTATATGTTATTGCGAATATTGTATTATGAGAGAGGAAACTGTGAGAGAAAGAAGAGGTAGTTACAGTGGGTGTGTTTTAGGTTGTATCCCTTCATTTAACTGGATAATAAAAAGGAAGTATCTGGAAATTTCTCTGGTGAACATATCCCACACTGGGTGAACCAGGTATATCTATGTCTCTATTTTATTGTGTATCTTTTGTGTTTTATTTCAACATTTGTTTTATTTTATTGCTCTACGATCCTATTTTTCTAACAAATTTAACCAAGTAGGATCAAGTGAAAGCAGGGAAAATAAAGTAGTGGCCATCGGGGAGAAGGAAATAAAAGAAATTGAAAAATTGGATAGGATTGATAGGAAAAATATCTATTAGTACATTATCAAACCAGTAAAATGCATGTCAACAATAGAAAAAATTGTGAAGAGCACCATGAAGGACCTGAATATGGAAGTCACGGACAAGATATGTGATAGAGAGATAGAGTTAGGAGAGAGGAAATAAAATATTATAAGCAGTATTATACATGCATACGAACTTTGGTTCAACTTAATCAATAATCCCAATTTGGGAAATGCTTGACATTCCCACATTTTGTTTTTGTTTTTCTTTTTAATTTTTGTAATGAAAAATTCCAAGCAATAGAGAATAGGAAATGAAATGAGGTAATTTTCATCCAAGATGATGACAATTAAAGAATGTAAATAGACTCTCTTATTCTATAAAAGAGAACTCCTAAGTAGATAGAAGGACTTTTGTGGATTGTATGTATTGATGATACTACTATCTCTATATGAATAAGAAGCAGAAGGCACATGGGATCATAAATGTTGTCAAATGTATTATGACTTTTCTTCTTATATATTTGTTGTGGTTCATTCTGAATGCTCTTCATATGATTTATTTGTGTGTCCCGTGTTTAGGATTACTCATATTTGTTATGATTCTTGAATGAAAGCAATGCTAATGTTACACGTTTCATCTGCAATTAGTTGTGATTAAACATGTGATTTCATTATGTTAACATGTTATTGAATATTATGAACTATTTCAGCTTTCAGTAACATTATATTTAGATTTAATCATTCTTATTAGTCTTTCTCCTAATCAAGATAGGTTAAATTAGAGTATATATAGATTAGAAGTCGTAATTTTATTTCTACTCTAGATAATTTAGATCAAGATTTAGATTAAAGTTGGTGAGAAGCAATTTAATCGTATTCTCTACCTCAAACAACTCAGTGGCAACCAGGCCCACATATTGATTGGAAGTGCTATCCCAAATGAGATCGAGCCTAATTGGGGATTGCCATCAGTCACTCTCCCTTAATTGTTTGACATGCCAATTCGAGTTGTCAACAACTGTCTAGAATGATTACTACTATGGAGTTACATGGTAATAATATCTTCTCAATAAAAATGTCAGAATTTCTTGTAAAGAGGAAAAGGGGTTAACTTAGTTTAAAAGTTTCACAGGCACAATGGAAACAATGATGATGTTTCATGGAAATAATTGGAGTCTATGTTACTCTTGGATGAGGATTCCTCGCAAAATAAGACTGAATAAAAACAATCTATTAAGTCAAAGAGCAAACAAAAAAATGGATCTAAATGTATTTAACAAGTTGGGAAGGTGAATCACATGAAAGTTATATTGCAACGGTTTACCTATTGAATTAATTGTATTGTGTGGTTGATGGGGTACAAATTTGTAATTCCCAATTCACGGTTCTTTGTAAGTTCATTGGATTTGTAATTCCCAATTCACGGTTCTTTGTAAGTTCATTGGCTTGTTTTTTTATGATGGAGAGAGAGAGAGAGAGAGAATTTTATTGTGTGGTTGATGGGGTACAAATTTGTAATTCCCAATTCACGGTTCTTTGTAAGTTCATTGGCTTGTTTTTTTATGATGTAGAGAGAGAGAGAGAGTTTCCTCAGCTTCTATTACTATGCCTCTATCTGAAGAAGGAAAGAGAAGCTACCAAAGAGCACATATCTCCTCAACTCCATCTTGTAGAAAGTGTTTGATGCAATTTTTTTGCCACTGGACTTTTAGATCTTGTGGTTCATATTTTTTATTATTTCCTGCACTCAAATCATTGACTACGAGCTTCTTGGCTACCCTTAATCATTTCCTCTTCCTCCTTCAGTGTGTGGTTTTGAGGGTTTCCTTAGATTCTATTACCATGCCTTTATCTAAAGAAGAAAATAGTAGCTACCAAGGAGAACATATCTCCTCAGCGCAATCTTGTGGAAAGAGTTTGATGAAGTTTTGTTGCCACTAGACTTTTAGATCTAGCGGTTCATGTTTTATATTTTTTCCCGCACTCAAATCATTGAATACGAGCTTCTTGGTGACCCTTAATCATTTCCTCATCCTCCTTAAGTGTGGGGTCTGAGCAGTGACAATGCCTGGGGTTTTCTCCCTTTCATCTTTTCATATTTATGGTGTTTCAACTCGTGGCACATAAGGTCTCATAATTTTGTATGTGGCGGTCTCTCAGCCATTTGTTCTTGAGTAGGGTATTGGTTGGAGGTTGAGGCTTTAGACTCGTAATGCTCTCTTTCTAGTGTTGTGTTTCAGGGGTTCCTTCTAGAGGGAGGTCGAAGATGAAAATAGACTACTCCTTGTAGGTGGTGGCTGAAGAAACAATCATATAACCCAAGCCTTGCAATGGGTTGCAAGAAAAGGATGGGTCTATTGAATCCCACATCAACACCTCAGCCTCATGGGTGGTTTAAAAATAGATAGAGGATTTTTGTATGTTTAGTCCACCTGCATTAATCTCAGAGCTTCACATATAGTTGAAAGTAGGATCTAGGGTATGCTTATTATGTTTTCTTAATCATCCTGGAACCCACCTATCTAGTTGTAATGATCAGTCGGTCTTTTGAGTCCAAGCTATCTCATAGAAAATGATTTTGTCATGATTGTTATGATCTAGTATTTAATAGGTTATAAGTAGTTCTTGTGAAATTGTATGTAATATGTCAATCAGAGAAAGATTAAGATTGATTATTTTAATTACTATCTGAATGTGCTTGGCACCAAAGGAATGAACTTTCAATTTTGTATATATATATATATATATATATAACCTTATTTAAAAAAAATCCTTACGTAATCGACATAATCGTCTTTAGTCAATAGGTTAACACTAGGATGGGTGTTATATGTGATATCAGGGCATAGTCCCAACATTAGGGCCTAATGAACTCACATATTAGGTCGTAATATTAGTGATGGAACAATTTTGATCACATAATTGGGTGGGTTGCTATGTAGTTAAAAAAAAATCAATTGGGTTATTTAAAGTGTTGAGTTCATAATCCATGTTTCATAAATATAGAATAGATAAGCTTGTCAATTGTACCTTGCCATTGTTAATGAAAGTATCAATAGGTAGGACATCGAACTAGATATGGAATGAAAACACAAGTTGAGCTCAATAATACAAGCAATGTGACTAGAAGTGTTTCTCCCTCAAAAGGAATACTTATACAACATAAAGTTGGCAACATAGTCTAGGAATAATTTGTAAAAAAAAATGGCCCTTGGTACATTATCATGTAAATTCATGTGTTACATGTTGGAATACAATTTATTCATGCTTAGAAATTAGAACTAGACCTATAACTATGCAATTTATTTTAATAAGTAGAACTTAGTGTAATAAGTTCATTACATATGAAAAGATTATGAGTTTAGATGCATTGATTATTGTATCCAAAATTAGATAAAGAAATTTTCTCTCCAAGTCATCAAGACAACCAATTTAAGCCTTGTAGATCAATGTATTGAGCTTATCAAGATGTGCTATCCCATAAATTTGATTCCAGAGAAAGGAAATATTACCAATATAAAATATTGGCAGTGATCTATAAGTTTTCTTTTATATATGTCAAAGGATAAGATAACATGATTGAAGTTCTTGTATGCCATTGAAATTAGATATTATGCCAAACCAAAATTAAGGATATCTTGGATGTAATTCTTCGAACCTCTTACCTTTTTTCCAGTTCTAGGTATTTATGTAGGTATGAATTTGTAAACCAAATTGGTATTGTTAGCTCCATGATCATTATTATCTTATGGTTAATTTCATTTTCTAGTCACTTACGTGATTGAAAAAGGTGATACTTTATTACTTACAATGGGTTTGTATTATGTCAAAGAGATGTGATTGTGAAAATGTTATTAGGGAATGTTACCCCACATCTTGGATGAGGCCAATATCTTCATATAAATTATGTTAGTAGAACTTGATGTTGATGTAAGGGGGTACCTTGCTGGTGCTTGTAGAAATCATAGAAACATTGAGAGAAGAGATCGAGTGGCCAGATACATTTTTTTTATTAGTTCGATCCTAAAGATGTTGGATATTGCATATTGTTTTCAAACATCTATGCTACAACTAACAGATGAGTTGATGCAACAAATATAAGAATAATGATGATTTCCATAAGGGTTGAAAAGATGCCAAAAAAAATTCATGTATCTATTTTGTGCTATTATATTTTGGACTCTTCTCGTGGTAATGAATTGAGTCATTTACAAATGTTGAATGAGGGGCCCTTGATGTCCGAACCAATTTGCATAATAGACTAGTGCACTCAATAGATTTAGTGTCACTTGGTAGATCGGGTAAAGTTCTAGTGGGATATATATAGTCGTAGTTCCACTACTTGGGAGGATGCAACTAATATATATCATCAATTTCCATATTTATTCTAGAACTTTGTGACAAATTATCTTGAAGAGAGGGTTGTGTATGTAGTGCCCCAATTGTTTCTACTTGTTTGAAAGATTGGATATTATTATTTGAGGGAATTTGATTATAAATGTCACGAGTCATTAACTTGTACTTTGATGATGGAACTTAAACTTTAAATTATTTGATCAGTTTTAAATTGTAATTTTCAATGGGTTCATTTAAAGATTATAAGATGATACAGATGCATTATATGTGCACTAATTAATGTAAATGATATTTTTGATTTGTATTATTGTAACGCGTTAAAGGAAAATGTTGGATATATTAACTTGCAGATGCTACTGACGGTTTACCTAGTGTGATGGGAAACCAAAAGTATAAATTGACACAGAATTGTATCAACATTATATTGAACTCCATATTGAGTCAGGGTACCTAAAATCGTTATATGATTAATGGTATGTTTTGATTTGATTATGGAATTATTTGATGTGTTGGTTGTAGTGTGCGTAGGTAGAGGAAACATGTTTTT
>ML786865.1:153922-215152 GCA_009831015.1 Picea engelmannii | reverse complement strand
GCTACTCTTTATAGTTATTTGACATGGATATACAATGTATTTGATTGGTAGCCATGATTCTATTTTATCTTGAGCATGGGTATGCCCGCTTCGGTGAGACATTTGTTATTTTGCAGACGACACCTCCCGGTTCCTGGTCCTTGGGCTCAATCGTTCGGCACATCAGTAAATATTGGTAATGTATTTCGGCCATCAGATGCTCTTCTGACCTCACACATTAGGGGGAATCTGTTATAACCCTAAATTGCACCACACATGCTTACTTGACATCAGGCCAACTCATATCCCTTCTTTGCCAAAACATTGCTGAACAAATCTTTGAAAATCCTCTTGTATAAAGGCCCACGTGCCCTAATCCATTACTATATGCATGTACACGATGGCTGACCCAAAGCAGCCCGTGTGGACCGACAAAAGCATGAAAAAAGAAAAGTTGCCGATGGAACAAAAATCTTTGGGTGAGTTAACTGAAACTCCCGGCCATGCATGGATGAGGGTTCATCCAAATACCTAGCTCCTTCTAGCCTATAAAAGAAGGGGTAGGGTCCCATTTGGAAAAAGGAAAAATATAGCAAAGAAACTCTGCCCATTTACGTATTCCCATTGTCCCAACCCTTTAGCCTTTTCTTGTGTCAAAGGAGATTCAAAGCAAAGTAGTTGAAGGACAGAATAAGAGGAGCCTAGGATCAGGTTCGAGGAGCGGTGGCCGGTCTCAGCTTTTGTAAGTTGACTCATTCTAAGTAATAAAGAGAATGCTTTTCCCGTCCCAATTCATGAACTTTTTATAGTTTGATTAGTTTATGTTTGGATTTCTAACCCGTTAGTATATAAGTAGGATGCATGCATAGTTGTTGCTTGTCTTGGATGCAAGCCAGCTTTGGAAGGAGTATTTTGAACAAGTAATCAAGCACAATGGAGGATTGACATCAAACATCGGGAACGAGGTAGGTTGATATTTCCATGCATTTACTAAGAAAAGGGGATTTAAATCTAGGGATGAAGGTAGAAAGTAATTTCTATTCGGTCATATCTGCATGTAAAGTCTGAACTCTATTTGCTAGTCCGTAGGGTGATTTTCCCCAACAAAACCCTAGGAATTTTTTATGAAATGTCAATTTATAATGAATGAAGGTGGAATTGAAAGTATAAAAGAAAATTAGCATGGTATACATAAATTATTTAATTGAGAAAACAAACATATAGTTGATGCATTTTACTTTTAAGAGAAAAAATCAATTGAAAGAATGTAGCATAAATAGCCATATAGATAAATTAGTATATCATAATAAGAGAGATAATCTAGTTACTTAAAGTTATTAAGAAGGAAAAATGTAATTAGGAGAATGTGCAAGAAATGAAAACAAGTTACTTATTAATTAACTAGAACTAATTACTAGTGCATACTTAAATCAAGGAGAAGAAAGAGGAACAAGAATTCAAATACAATTAGAAGTGTGGGAAAAAGAAAAGTGTGTTGAGAGAAGTTAAAGTGATCTAATAAATAATTAAAATAGTAACTTCATGTGTAACCACTAAATTAGGAAGTGATCAGGAGAAGGGAACACCTAAGAATGAAAATAGAAAATGTGAGAGTTGGGTGAGGGTAATTCATTATTTAATATTTTAAATAAGTAATTACATGTGCACTTGTGCATATGAGTGACACATGGATGGGTGGATGGGTGAATATTAAGTAACTATTAATTCAATAAAATAAAAATTGCATGAATTTGGACAAGTGGCATTAGCCACGTAACTGGAAAAAAAAAGGAGAGCTTGGGCTAAGAGAAAAACATTTTTTTCACCCAAATGCTAGATGGATGTCATAATGCTCAAAAAAATTCACTAGTATTTATTGAGAGTTTCATCCAATGAAGTGTGTTTGGGAGTAGTATTTGTTGAGAGTTTGGTCCAATGAAGTGTGTTGGGGAGTGGGGATTTTCTTCAAAATCTTAGAAGCTGCACATTTCTCCTATTGTGAGATTGGTACCTTCTATACAGACCCATTGTAGTTTGGGGGTCCTTGAGGAAGGAGAGTACCCATAGGAGTTGGTAGGGTGGTCAATGGTGGATCTCCAATGATTGGCAAAGCTAACACAAGGAATTCAAGTTCAGGAAGCTAATGGAAGGTGGGAATCGAGGTCACAACTCAAAGATGGACAAGTCAAACAGTAGATCTACGATAATCCTTGTTTGAATTAATTGCAAATAAGTGTTTTGTTGTATAAAATTAGATACATTTTAATTCTCTTAGCCTTGGTTTTAATTACTTAATGTTGGAGAATTCAGTTTCTTGCCAATGGTATTGAATTAGATTAGTTTGACTATTTAACTATGTATACATTTTTGTTATTTGTTTTGTTTTTAATATTTGTTTTTATCATTTACAAATATTATCTAAGTCAAATGGTTGTGAGGAGGGGGTCCCTTGTCCCACAAACAAGGGAATCTCATACACCAATTTGGTGTTTGTCTTGGTCCTGACCTTAAAATTAGATTATTATTGTTTATTATCATCAACCTGTAGAGATATTTGCATTTTACATATAAAAATTATTAGTGCTAACCCTTAGCCTATTATGTCGGTCATGGTAAGTCAAAAAATAAAATACAATAAAAGCGTTGGCCAAGCATTATGGATGCCCTTCTATTTCCCCATTTTATGTTATGAGTCCATTCCTTATGCAATGTCCCTTTCCAAATAGGAGCTCCAGAGAGGAGGCTTAATGGTCTAAACCACCCCGTTAGACTATAGCCAGGGCCAAAGAGGGGTAAACAGGGTTACTAGAGGTCACTCCAGTCACAGGTGTTATATTCAGAAATTGACATTGAGCTAAAAAGGGTTAAGAGTGATTTTAAGTCATTATGAGCTAAAAATAGAAGTCAACAGTGAATTAGGGTTTCAACAGTGATTTAGGGTTTTGGAAGTCAACAATGAATTAGGGTTTAAACATGATTTAGGGTTTTGTAAAGCTATAAAGGAAGCGTTGGTGACCTAATTCATCATTATACAGATTATGACTTGTCATTGAGGAGAGAGGCACATCTCAGGAGAGATAGTTTAGTGGATTCCAAGAGGAAGACACCAGTGGGTTGATTTCGGTGTTGAGAGAGACACCCTAGTCACGGGGAAGATCATTTAGGCATTCCATCATTCTTCAACAACAATTACACAATGTTCAGCAGCAAGGGCACACTCATTCAGAGTGAGGGCGCAACTTCTAAGAGGGTTTTTAGTCGACTTATACCATCCAGGGAGAATTTTGAGATTTCCCTCCAACCCATTTGAGAGGAGGAAAAGGCACATCCTTTTCCTAGTTCCTCATCAGATTCTAACAAAGGAATCAACTCGGATGCATTTTCCAGACTTGGATGTGCGACACTTTTGGTGGGTGCATTTGGGGTTCCAGAGCGAGCATCAGACTAGATTCAGGGAAACCCTTCCAACCCATTTCCTAGTAGACCAAGGTGGTCATTTTGAGACATATCTCATCCGATTCCAATGGTGGAATCACTAGGACACATTTTTCTAGAAGAAGAGGGGTGCATTCCCCTAGGGGTATCCATCCGGGGTCCAGATTCATCAGCAAAGGGGTTTGACAGATACCAATACTGAGGAATAGAGAAAGGCACATAATTTGGGATAGTTTCCTAGCCATTCTAAGAAGTATATCTCCCAGGGTGAACTTTCCATATTTCCAGTAGTTACCATCAGAGTTTCCATAGTCCCAACGCATCCATTGATTCTGTAGTGCCCCCATATTCCGGGTATTATCTTTTAGTTGCTTATTTGTATTTAGGCTAAGATCCTTTGTCTGATGATATAGTTGAGTATTGTCGGTTTATTCATTTGCATTCAACCATTTTGTAATCCACAGAGATATCATAATACAAACTTTGCAGTCCTTTGTCACATTTATTATTTGTATGATCATTTATATGTTGTAAACCATTGATCCTACACACACATTAGTAGCGTTTCCTAGACTAGCCAAGTCAAGAACATTACAATGGTATTAGAGATTTAGTCATGCAATCCTATGACTAAAGACAATGAGTGCAACAGAAGACCCAAAGGGACATGAACATGTAGGTGACAAATATGTCACTTACAATAGGCATAAGGAAAGAAGGCATAGGCCTAATTTTCCCCCTTTTCCTCCTAGCTCAGAGGAAGAAGAAGAGGCACATAGAGAAGTAGAGAGAAGGGCAGAGTGTGAGGCTGAGTGTGAGGTAGATATGATGCTAGGAGATAGATATGAGTGACCAGAGGGCAGTGGCAAGGCCCCCGTATATCCAGAGACATCTTTCATGCAAGTTATCAATGATATGTTAGCTAGTCAACAGACTATGTCTCAATCCTTGGCACAGGTGGTTGATAGATTGGCTAGAGTGGGTGCCCCAGACACACAAGTATTACATGTAGCACAGGGGAATGCAGGAGCAGGCAGTAGACCCCAGTCAGCCTCTCGCACATACACCTCTGTGAGTAGGATTCCCAGACCCTTGTTTCCCAGTTTTCAGAGGGCACCCTCGGTAGCAACACTGCCACCGATAGCACAGATCCCACCCACTCATGCAGATGACATTGCAGAGTATAGGAGGGAGTATGAAGCATTGGGTCATGAATTCCATCAGGACATGACCTTAGTTGAGTACTATGGACTCAGACTCAGGAATCGCCCTAGAGAGACACAAAGAGGAGGAACACAACAGCAACAGGGGCATAACCTTGATTTCATCTGAAAAGTTGGGAAAATCACCATCCCTTCTTTCGACGGATCATTCAAATACATCGCCAGAGCTTGGGTACAAAAACTAGACACATATTACAAGCTCAACCAGATGATCGAGATAGAGGCCATCAGTTTCGCGACATTGGGTCATGGTTGCATCACCTCCTATGGGGAGTTTACAGATAGGCTCATGGACATGTTTGACAGGAAGGATCTTGAGATACACTTCAGGGATCTATCCTAATTGAGACAAACTGACACAACAGAGGCGTTCATCACAGAGTTTCAGTGGGTAGCCATGGAAGTGACAATTATATCAGAGCCCAGGTTGATCATGATATTCACAGAAGGACTCACAGATCCTTTGAGAGGATGGGTGAAGGCATACAAGACTCCCACTTTTTATGATGCCATCCTTCACACTCGATATTTGGCAGACTCAGTGCCAAAGACTAAAATTTTATCCAAACCATTTGTGCCCCAGAGGGATGAAGACAGGAATCCATTCCAGAGAGAATGGAAGGGAAAGGAGAAGTTGGATGATGAGACTAGGCGAGAGATTATGAGGAAGAAGCTTTGATTCACCTGCAGATATCCTTGGGTCCTAGGCCACAGGTGCATGGGCAAGGGAGAGATTCATTATATTGAGGTAGCAGCAGACAACATGGATGGTAAGGAGGAGAATAAGGAAAATGGATCCACTAGTTTAGAGGAGGATTCAACACCAACAGAGGAGAAACCTCCCCGTAGACCACTGACACTGGCAGGATCCCATCCTCCAGTAGTCCCACAACCGCCAGAGCAGGCTAACAGGAGGAAACCAACAAATGGAGGAGTCATAGCGACCATTTTTGGTGTTCCCAAGTATGACACCCTCCATATTAGAGGGATTATTTAGGGGCAGTGGGCAATTGCCCTGATAGATGGTGGGGCCACCCACAACTTCATTGACGCTTCACTAGTATCGAGACGGGCAATTTAGATAGAGGATTTTGAGGGTTTTGATGTTGCGATAACAGATGGCCACATAATAGAGTGTCTAGACATAGTTCCAAAATTAGAGATGAAGTTAGTCAACTACACAGTGAGAGACACATTTTATGTGGTTGACCTATTGGACACATATGTGGTGTTAGGAGTTTAGTGGATGATTACCTTGGGAAAAATCACTACCAACTACCAAACCTTGGAAATGGGATTCAGAGATCAGGATGGGAAGACGGTTGTTCTAAGAGGTATGTCAACAAGAGCACCCATGAAAGTTTTAGCCAAGAGGATGGAGAGGATATTCAGACATGGGGAGGTAGCATATACCACAAAATTCTTGATCACTACTCAGAAGGATTCAAAAGGTTGAAAATAGTACCATACAAAGATCAATAATTTATTGGGACACATCAGACCGAGCATCAACCCATTTGCTTCTTCAATTGTCTTAGTTCTGAAGAAGGATGGCTCCATGAGGATGTGCATTGATTATAGAGCCTTGAACAAGAAAACCATTAAGGACCGGTACCCTATCCCACACATTGATGATTTGATGGATGAACTACATGGGGCAGTTTTATTTTCAAAAATTGATCTACGCTTTGGATATCATCATATCAACATCTAAGAGTAGGACATAGAAAATAGGTCATTTCGATGTCATTTTGGACACTTTGAGTTCCTGGTTATGCCATTTGCGCTAACCAATGCACCCGCTACATTCCAGTCTTGCATGAACCATATATTCAGGGATCAGTTAAGGAAATCGGTCTTGGTTTTCTTCGACAACATATTGATCTATAGTCGATCATGGCAAGAGCATATGAGGCACCTGGATGAGGTATTGAGCATCATGGAGGCACAATGATTATATTGCAAAGAGTCCAAGTGCGAGTTTGGTATGTTAGAGTTTATTTACTTAGGCCACATCATCAGTGCATAGGGGGTACAGGTGCACTAAGAGAAGATCATTATTAGAGACTATCTATGTTCGAACTAGGAACAAGAAAAGAAAATGCCTCTGCCAACATGAGAAAGAGATAGAGGAGAAACAAGCGAAGCGTTCCAAATTTCTCATTTTTGTAACCATTAATATTTAGAGATAAGGATAATTCCAACTGATTAGGGTTGAGAATATTTTGTATAAATACATATTCAAAAGAATGAACGAAGGCTGCTTCCTGCTGGATGTAATTGAGAAAACTCTTCTCATTGAGAATTAATACAAGTGCAGACCAGAGATTCCACATTTTGCCCAGTTTGAGTTATGTGTTCTTCTGTATTTCCACATTTCATCATCTTTTTATATATTTCCTTGATGAATGCCTGATCGCAATTTAGTACACCATCTACTATTGTTAAATTTCATTTAGTTATCTGATAGCAACAACTTTTCCTCTGTATTTACTATTAGTAAATACAAGACCTGTGAGTTAATTAGATTTCTACATTTTATGCTTCATTTAAGGTTATATTATCTATTTTCTTCTTCTGTAACAAAGTAAGATTCTTCTGTGATTGACGCCTTGCTTTGTCTAACATATTTATGTTTTTCTCTCATTACATCCAATACTTTTAAGTTTAACTCAAACATGAAAAATGGCCTCTAAGCTATTATACTGTTAATTCAATTTGAGGAATTTTTCTCACATAATTGAGGTAGAAAAATAAAACATTAAAAAATTTCCTTATTTCCTAATGCCTGACATTATACTTTGAGCCTTAAGTATAAATGCGGGAACAACATATTTTTGGCATCGTTGCTGGGGACAGAGAAACAAAGTTATTTTTCCCTGGGAGAACGGCATGGTAAGTTTCTCTCTTTGATAGTGAACAAATATTGAATCCATTATAACACTAATTTTTATCTTTCACTTGGCGAATATACAACTAATAAATTGGCATTCGATCAAAGGAATACTCGACAGAACCCAGACGATAAATAGACTACACCTGTATCCGACCCTGAAAAAATATTAAAACCAAGGGGATACCTCAAGCAAACCACTTCATCCACAAGTAATTTTTACCAACCTAAACCCACATAGTCTAATTCTAAGGTTCCACTTGAACCGTTAGCTCCGCAAGAAGATTCCACCCAAATCCATTTCGAAGAAACATCGACTAATAGGATTGAAGCCAAAATCATAAACCATGAATTGGGTTTATCTGAGATAAAGGCCAAAGATGATTCAATTGCCTCCTTTATTAATAAAGGTAAAGGACTCATCTTGATACCTACTTAGATTGATATTCCATCTGTCCTCGAAGTAAAAATTCCAGCTTCCCGAAGTTTCAAAGAATATATCATAAAATTTGATTCAACTCCCGTTGGTTCTCCCATTTATATATCCTACAAATCTGAAGAACCTAGTCCTCATCTCTCTTTTCCCCCCTTTTCAAATTTGTTGTCTCTTGATGGTCAGTTCTCAGAACCTCTTTCGCTTCATTTTGAAGTAACTAAAAGCTCACTACACGTCTTTGAAAACCCTCTCTACAATCTCCAAGTTTCATCCCCTAGATTATCAATGGTTGTTGTTGGAGGAGGTGGTGTAAATGAAGGTGTTGGAGGAGGTGGAGGAGGACATGGTTCCAGAGGAGGAGGAGGAGGCAGTCAAGGACCACCCCCACCTCCTAGAATTTTTTCTAAAGTAGCTACTAGGTATGCTCCTTTAGTCCTCCCAGTTCCCCTCCATGATTTACCTGAAAACTATATGAAAAACCTGCCCAAGTTCATAGGAGAGGGAGACTTAACTGCTACTGAACACATAATTTTTTTCGATCAATTCACTGATATGCTTGGCCTCGAGCACAAAGATGTTTATTCTAGACTACTATTTCAAACTTTCAAAGGACAGGTGAGAACCTAGTTTCGAGGACTGCCGACAGGCTCAATAGCATCATATGACGAGTTAGAAAGTTACTTCCTCAGACAATGGGGAGAGAGAAAAGATCACCTTTATTATTTAATCAAGTTCGGAGCTTTAAGAAAGAAAAATCCAGAAACAATTCTTGAATTCGCTCAAAGATTTAATAAATTATATAACAAGATTCTGGCTGAGGTTAAACCTTCCCAACCTACAACAAAAGTAACTTTCATCGGGGCTTTCGAGCCCGATTTTTCTCTACTGTTGAGAGAAAGGAGAGTTGCTGACCTCACTAGAATGAAAGACGATGCTGTAGAAATTGAGTCAAATATGATGGCATTTGGAAAGCTGAAGGCTAAAATTGAATTGGGAAATAAAGAGACCAGACGATTTAGAGAACAGGCATGACCCTCCAGATCTGGGAGGTCCTCAGAAGATAAGATGGATGATATGGAAAAAATAATCAAAGAATTATCAAACAAAATTTTGAAGATGGAACTAGATCAATCTAAAACAGATCAGTTCGCTAGAAATGATTTCAAAAGGAATCCTAACCATCAAATACAACAAAGATAGATAAAAAATGAAGACCAGAAGATTCAGATCCCCTTTAAAAATGAAAATTTTATAGGAGGAGATGACACGCGAGAATTTGAGTTAGAGGAAGATATGAATAATCTTGGCGATGATTGTCAAGAACCTCATTTGACGAGGCAAGATTATGAAAGGTCTTTAAACTCATAATACCAGTCTAATGATGATGATAACATAAATATCACAAAAGATTCTTCTTATCAAGGAATCACCGATAATATAATGGTCGAGCTCCAACATAGATATAATTTAAGGCCTAGAGATAGAAATATCAAAACTATCCAACCGAAGAAAATATTGTTGAGAAGTAAAGCGAATGAGGCAACTCAACCAAGAACTGAAACACAGACTGCTAAAACAAAAGCAACTGACACACAGATTGCCAAAATAAAAGTAGTTGAAACACAAACTGCTAAAATAAAAGTAGCAGAAACATAGACTGTTGAAACAAAAACAATTGAAATGAAAGCAACACAAACTAATAAATCCGAAAAAAGGGAGATAGAAATCCAAACCAGAGAAGCCGATAAGACAACGAGAAGTTTCAATCTAGAAAATGAAATAAATAAGATCAAGATCCCTATACCTCTGGTTGAACTGGAAAAAAGCCCTACATACAGAAAAAAAATTGCCAAAATGATAATTTTTCAGATATTGAAAGTCAGGAAGACATTATAAATTTAGAATATGATAAACCGAATATAATATTTGGTCTGCATTTTGAAGGTACCAGAGATATTGTCGCCCCTTTCTACATTATTTTGACTGTGCATGATCATTTTCTCCATAATTGCATGTTGGATTCTGGAGCCTCCCACAATGTGATGCCCAAATATATTATGGATAGAATTGGTCTCAAAATTACCAGACCATATGAATATCTGTATTATTTTGATCCGAGAAAAGTAAATGTATGGGTATGATTAAAGATTTAGTGGTTAATCTTGCACATATTTTGGTAAAAAGTGCTCTGGTGGATGTGGTTATTGTTGATATACCTCCAAAGTATGCTATGCTATTATCCAGGTCTTTGAGTGCCAAACTTGGAGGATCCCTTCAACTTGACATGACATATGCTACAATCCCTATCTTTGTCGGACAATTCACCCGCCTGTACAGAGAAACAAGTCTGGCATATACAATAAGTGATCCGTTGAATCCAAATAATTACCCTGTTTATGTCACAGATCAGGATTTAGGAAACTGTATTTTATCAATTGATAATGATTTAGATGAATGTATAGAAAAAAATTGTACAGAAAAAGAAAAAATAGAAAAGACAAATAAAGAAGTATATAGTACTGGAGTTTGGAAAATGTATTTCGATGGTGCTTCATCTTGTGAAGGAGTAGGAGATGGAGCTGGAGTGATTTTTGTGGCACTTGGAGATGATTTTATTATCCCTTTCTCTTACAGGTTACAATGGGACATCTATTACACCAATAATATATGCGAATATGAAGCCCTGGTCTTAGGATTAGAGGCTGCCAGGAAGTTGAAAATTAAAAACTTGGAAGTCTATGGTGATGTAGAATTAATTGTAAAGAAAATAAATCAATAGTACCAGGCCAAACACCTGAGGTTTAGATCTTACAGAAATTGTACCTGGGATTTTATTGAATTTTTTTTCTCATCGGTAAATGTTCACTACATTCGGAGAACATAAAAGCAATGGGCAGATTCATTGGCCAAAGAAGTCACGATGTTTGTACCTCCTAATTTTTTCAAACTGAAATATCACATAGAAGTAAGGCACTGACCCTCAATACCAAACAATAAATAACACTGGCAGGTCTTCGAAGATGATGAGAAAATTAGACAATTCTTAGAAATGGTGGATGAATTTGTTGAAACACATATTGATCAGGAAAATCAGAATGACCCTGCTTGGATTATGCAGCAAGGGGAAGATCCTCAGGAGTTCCGAGATAAGATCGCTAATCACCACATGTTTATATTGAAAAATAATCAGATCCCTAAAGGTCTGATTCATTTGGAAATATATTTGATCATGATGACATTCCCTTAAAGTCTACTTTGTAGCCTCAACCTTAAGAGGTTGAAGATTGTGATATAGGCACCAAGAAAACTCTTAAGACGGTAAAAATATCTAAATACCTTCCCTCTGAAATGAAAATAAAATATGGAGAGTTACTCAAGTAGTATAAGGATGTTTTTTCTTGGTCTTATGATGAATTAAGAACTTATGATACTACCATAAGCGAATACAAAATTCCCCTAAAGCAGGGTGTTAAACCATTCAGGAAAAATCTCAAACAGATAAATCCCATACTACTGCCTGTGATAGAAAAGGAAGTAAAGAAGCTCCTGGATGCTAATATCATTGTACCACTTAGGTACTATGAGTGGGTAGCCAACCTGGTTTCGGTTAGGAAGAAAAGCGGTGAAATTAGACTGTGTGTAGATTTCAGAAATTTAAATAAATCATCCCTCAAAGATAATTATCCATTACCTAAAATGGATCATGTATTGGAAAAAGTGGTCGAAGTGAATAGAATGTCTATGATTGACAAATTTTCAGGCTATAATCAAATTGCAGTACATGAGGATGATAAAGAGAAAACCGTGTTCACCACCCCATGGGGTACCTTTATGTATGATAAAATGCCATTCAGTTTGATGAACGCAGGGGCCACTTTCCAACGAGATATGGACATCACATTCGTTGGCGAAAGAGATAAGTTTTTTGTCATTTATCTTGATGATCTAACCTTGTTTTCTAAATCTGATGCAGACCACCTAATACACCTCAAGCAGATGTTTGAAAAATGTCGAAAATTCGATTTGTCTCTGAATCCAAAGAAATATCATTTTGCAATGCAAGAAGGTAAACTCTTGGGCCATATAGTATCTAGAGATGGAATTAAAATTGACCTGAAAAGGATTGAAGCTATAGATACTATAAATATTCCTAGGAATAGAAAAGAGATCCAGTCATTTTTAGGAAAACTTATTTTTTTAAGAAGATTTATCCCGAACTTCGCTAAAATTGTAAAATTGATTAGAGATATGCTCAAGAAGGAAATCAAAGTCAAATGGAAAACTGAAGCCAAAAGGTCATTCAAACGCATCAAGAAGGTTATAGGTGAAGCACCGGTGTTGGCAAGCCCAAATTATCTGAAATAATTCTTAATTTTCTCATTCACATCTGAACACACAATTGCGACAGTACTCCTACAAAAGAACGAAGAAGGAAAAACCAATAACATTATTTAATAAAATCCTTAGAGACGTAGAGTTGAGGTACTATATACTGGAAAAGCATGCATATACAATGGTGAAGGCCCTAAATCTTTCAGGACCTATGTACTACATTCTAAGATAATTTCATATGTACCCACTAGTTCCGTTAAAGATATATTGGTTCAACCCGATAGTGATGGAAGGAGGGGTCGATGGCTTTCTAAGATTCAAGAATTTGATCTGAAGGTGAAACCGATGAAGCTCATCAAAGGACAGGGTTTGGCTAAGTTACTAGCCCAATCTAATTTCAGAGTACTTGGAATAAACCATCTGCAAGCCTACGAAGAAATTCCAGATATAGAATAATTTGACGATCAAATACCTACAACTCAAATCCAGGAGAAGTTCTCTTATTCAACTTGGTATAAAGACATAGTCTCTTACCTTCTAACTCTTTAGTTCCCAGGAAATATGACTCCTTCCAAAGCTAGAACATTTAAACTACACGCAGTAAAATATTGTATCATGGATAACCAATTATATTGGAAGGATCCTCTAGGATTTTTACTAAGCTATTTAGTAGAATTCGAAATGAAGAGATTCATAAATGAATTTCACGAAGGAGTGTGTGGAGGACATCACGCATGGAGAGAAATGACCTATAAAATCTTGAGAGAAGGACATTATTGGCCTAAATTATTCACTGACGTGAATGTTAAAGTTAGAGCCTGCAACCCCTGCCAACTATTTTCAGAAAAGCAAAAGATTCCCACATTACCTTTGGTCCCAATTAAAACATAAGCCTTGTTTCAACAATGGGGGATAGATTTTATTGGTGAAATCAATCCACACTCTAGCATGCAACACACATGGATCCTGACTACTACAGATTATTTCACTAAATGGGTATAAGCCATTCTGACCAGAAACGCTACAGACTCGGTGGTGATACATTTCTTGGAAGAAAACATTCTATCTAGATTTGGCTGTCCTCAGAAGATAGTTACAGATAATGCCCAGGAATTTAAATCTATGTAAATGGTTAGTTTTTTCCAAAAGTACAATATTGTACTGGGCCATTCCACAACTTACTATCCTCAAGGAAATGGATTATCTGAATCATCAAATAAAATCTTGATCACCATAATTAAAAAAGTGTTGAATGAAAACAAGAAACTCTGGCATGTGCATTTGAAATATGCTTTGTGGGTGAATCACATAGGCACCAAGAAATCTATCAGGATGTCCCCTTTTCAAATGGTGTACGGGACTGATGTGGTACTACCCATAAAACTGGATCTTCTTGTAATGAAAATATGGCAAGACGAAAAGGAAGAGCCAAATCACGTCACAAGAAGAATAAATCAATTGATTGAATTCCAACAAAATAGGGCGGAAGTAGATGAAAAAATCCAGAAGTATCAGGATAATATGAAAGCCCTATTTGACCAAAAAGATAAAGACAGGGAATTCCTCCCTGGTGACCTAGTTTTAAAGTGGGATGCTAGGAAGGAAGATTCAGGAAAGCACGACAAATTCGACCACATATGGTGTGGACCTTTCAAAATCACATCGTCTGAAGGGAAGAATTCATTTTTGTTAGAAAATATGGATGGTAAAATCCTTAACGCCCCTATCAACGGGCGTTACCTAAAGCATTTTATGCAATAATCGTTTCCAAAATCTCAATGTATATACTGGTTTGATTTCTTTTTTTTTTGATTCATAGTTTTTCATTTTTTCGGTAAGTTTTTACTCTCATTGTGAATAAAACTAGGTTAGTTGATTTCATAAAAACAAAAATATAAAAATAAGTAACATATAGAGTTTTGGTCTACGTAAATTCCTGACACTCTTCATGTTATTGTCATGCATGATACTTGCCGATAGCTGAGAGATAAGACATATCAAAAATTGACATTCACGTATCAGAACATTGGCTTTCTCCCAAAACAGGTGATAAACAAATTGTTTACTTGGTTGAAAATATAAGAGTAAATATAAGGTATGAGCTTCTTCCCTGTTTAAACTTTCAAATAAATATCACTTAGTATGACAGAGGTCTCATATATACAAATATTTTCACTTAATCTATAACCAGAGGAATGAAAAATTACGTTTTAATTATCAAAGAGTTTTCTCTGGATAAAATAAAAATGAAATAAAAATTATGATAAAAAATAAGCAATAAGAAGACCTTATAGAAAAAGTTTCAAGAATCAAGTAAAAAGTTTGCATAAGAGTGACCGTGCTTACAACAGAACATCTGAATCCTCATTATGTTCCCCTTCTCATTTTCAAGTTGTATTTTCACATGATTCTTTATACCATCCCATGGTCTTCATAGAGGAAAAAGGGTCTCACCTTAACTTTGAAAACTTATAAACAAATTTTCAAAATGAGAATAGGTAAAAATTCTTATGATTCCTCTAAATTTAACTGAAAAAAAAGTATGTCTAGGCTAATCCTAATTGTCTTATCCCTTCTAATAGGTTTAAACTGACTAGTTTTTCTCAAGGAAAGTCCCAGGACAATAAAAAATCCCCGTGAGAACTTCCTTGTAGGAGAAGGTGTTTTGAAGTTCAGAGGATGATTAGTCTAGAGTAATCAAAGTGAGTTGACAGAACTCTGCTGCTAAATTATAAACAAATATCATCCCTGGTATATTGTATACAAATTGATTGCCCCCACTTCATGTTTAAAAAAATATAAGACAGATGGTGAAAGGAAATTCATAAAATGATTTCCCCCATCTAGTCCAAAAAGAGATGATGAAAGGAAATTCATTAAATGATTTCCCTCATCTCAACATTTAAATGCAAAATTACTAATTGAAGTGGTGAAAGGAAATTCAATGTGGGAATTAGATAACTTCACCGGCGTACTGAATAGGCTCGCTGGCAATGAAGCTATGTCCACGATATCTGCAAGGTTGTTATACATGAGTTATAATGTACTCTGATAACTAGTTCTCTTTTTGACTAGATCTACATTCTAAGATAACACGAGATTCCCTGACTAAAAACATCGAAATTACTTTACCTTGATGTGAAAAAAATCGAATAGATCTTGGTAGGATGGTTAAGGTTGATTATCTTAAGAAAATATGAAGTCTCTTTTAAGAAAGGGAAGCCATTGATAAGATTAATCTCGAGATCAATGAATGATTAAGTTTTGAAATCTTTCAGAGATAAGGATGAAATCCTAAGTCCTCATGTGTCTCCTTTTTCAGAATGTGTTTCATAGAAATGCAATAATGACTTCATTTACCCAATAAAGGCACTTGGTCTACTGTTCTTTGGTGTCCCACAGGGATACGTGATCCTTTGATGGAGCCTATGTCGGAACACATATTTTTATAAACTTTAGACTTTAATAAATTTTATTCTCGTTTAATAAGAACAAAACACGCTTGAGTTTCACTGTTGATAAAGTTTTCTGTATGATTGAATGATCTAAAATCTTTCAGATTTGTGGAGCTGCCAAATGATTAATGAGTCAAATCGCTGAAAGTTTCTTTGGAGTTTCACATTTCAGATATTTCGTTATGTCTTATCATTCAAAATCCCGATACCTGAAAGACGTTCGTTTTAACTGTTCTTAAAACTTTTAAAGACACGAGTCATGATGTACACATGCGTCTTGAGTCTTCTCCTAGTATACAAGCGACACTTTTTTTGAACTTTCCGTCTAAGGGTTCGCACAATTTGAATTAACATGTGGCACCTCTAGGATGAATCATCCTTGACATATCATTGCAGGTAACGACCTTTTGGAGATATAACAAAGATTCAACTCATAAACCTACGAAATGATAAAATGCCGAAAGATTACATCTCGATTAATTAAATCAAACTAAGTCAAATATAATTAATCATTTCACATTTCAGGAATCAGGGGTTTACCATTCATCACATCCAAAAAATCCTGAAACCTGAGTTCCCAAAAGCATTGAGTTTGAAACATGATTAATTAACATCTTAAAAGGAAATTAGCAGTGCATATTAATATTTCGCACATTCACATTTCATGATATTTTAATTTTGTTCCATACAAAGCTCCAGATCGTGAATCACTGATATTTAGTAACATTTATTATGGATCAATGGAAATGATTTCTAGCGTAGAGTGAATATCACCAGATGTACCTTCCTCATTAAAGCCAATAAATTCATTGTCCATAAAAGCACGCTCGAATTAATGCAAACTAAGCGTAAATAAAAGTATTCTGTTTTTAATTTCATTTTTACCTTCAACAAAGCAATGAGTTTTATCCAAGGAAAGCTTACACATTCTCCCCTATAATAGGTATTCATTCTATTTCTGACATCATGGAACCCATGAAAATGTTGAAGAATAATTATGATACTAGTGAAGGTTCAAATCCAAACACAGATGTTCTGTCTTATACTACACCACATGTTGTAGACTCAATTAGATCCTGGACGTAGATTTTCGAAATCTTGGAGCATGAAGTTATAAATTGCCCAAATGATTCTGAAGATGAAACAAATGAAATTTACAAAACTAAACACAGAACTATAGCAGAGTCCGAGATTCATAAAATAGCTACGCGACCGAAGCTCATGCCGTATAATGACATGATAAGCTGGGGTATGGAAAACACCGATGTGCAAACCAGGAGCATCATCAATCACCAAAAGGTTGATGATGTCTCTTTCAGGCCGAAACACTTCCAAGTAATGTAAAATCTATCCCCTAATCCAAAATACATTTATAATTCTGCATTCATGATGGAGTTTGAACAAAAAAGAATGTGTGCACTTTGACCGAAGCTACCCGGATATAGTTAAATCCTAGTGGGGAAATCCAGTGAAATTTAGAGCTAAATCCCATGGTGTTTATTCCACTGTGTCATTAAATGAGCATATTATCTATGTATCCATGATGCTATGTATAATATTCAGAAGGAAAAACCCTACTCATTTCCTGGTGGAATGGTTATCAATCATGCATGAGGTAGCTGAGGGATACGCTTTCAACTGGGCTAAGATGATGTCTGATAACCTAGCCAAGGAAATTACTGAGTATCAAATGGCGAAGTCAAAAGGTAAACCTACCCATTTTTATATGTATGCGTATGTCATGGATGCCATCTATTTTATGACTCCATTTCCATTGATGAATTGGAGTTGGAATCCAACTAGGGCGGAACCTATCCAATTTTATCATTCCAAACTATGGGAGGAAAAGGAAAAATATTTCTTTTATGAAATTTGTCATAATGTAGTGATCCCCGTTCATCAAAAACTATATGGTAATCCACCTCCTCATATTTCAGATCAAATTATGGGAAACCTTAAAAAAATTGCAGATTGGCTGATTGAAGAAAATTTCTCCTACATTAGGGTTTTTGGATGCTCGATTTCCCCTCATGCTCTCCCAAAGTTTCTATCTGACAGACTGGTATGAAAATAAGTGGATTAACAGAAAGTAACAAGAGGCATTAGCAAATAGCTAAAATAATCTCATAAGAAAGTTTGTCCAATCTTCCTTCTATAGGTTGGAAGGTTTTCCTTGTTGGATTTTGGCCATTCCAAAGTAGAGGCTATATCTTTAGAGGATGTCAAATTGGTTGACATTGAATTCAAAAGACATGATACATACAATATCATGGAGAATCACCTAGCTCAATGTAATATGAAAATATATATGCATGAATACTCCCCATATGATGATATATTCAGGGGAATCAAATCTTATGAGGAGGTACAAGGAAGAGTTAATACGTTATCCCTTGGCCAACAAACTAGTTTCTTCTCTTTCCAAAGGAACAAATAGAATATTTTCCCCAAGATACTACAGGGGGAATTGATGACCACCCCTCCGATGCAGGGATCCATACTTCCAGGTTTTGAACCAGAGTCTTCTGGTAAACAAACTACCGAAGAAATTCCAAAGAATCTCGAAGTGTCTACACAAGAATTAGAAGCCTCATGGGCAGGATATCTAGGGCCAAAGACAAAGGCTCAATCTGAAATACTTCTAAAATATAAACAAATGTTACCTCCTTTATCACCAGTCATCCCTACTGATACCTCACAAATAGTAGAAAGAAAGCAGTTCACAGAGTCAGGCAGTCCTATTTCAGCACTAACCCCTCTGTAGTCAAGTTTCAGAACTCTTAGTTCTGAAGTTATTTTTGCAAGCGATCATACTCCGATCTCACTTGAAGAGATGCCTCCTTCAAACTTTTTCTTTAGCAAGAAAAGGAGGTCCATAGTTAGGAGAGAATCACAATAGAAAAAAGGGGTAGTAACCAAAAGGCAGAGGATGATATTTGATGGACAGGAATTGGATGATTTAGAGCTCACCAAGGAAATGCTTGGTTCATTAGGTTCCTTAACTACGTCCAATCAATGGTCGGTCGAAAATATAACATAGAAATTGAACCAAAGAAATTTATTGATAATCCAATTACAGAATAAAACAAGTTATGTAGAAAATAATGTTAGAAGCAAAGTCAACAAAGGTTTCAAATAGGATAGAGCTAGTCATAGAAAATAAATTCAACAACTAAAATCTAGTCTCGATGAGATGCATAGGAATGTACATGCAAGTGATGGGCGGGTCATTCAGCAAGGTGAACTGGTGAAGCAATCATAGGCCAAGGTGAACTTGACTGAGAACATGGTTATAGATATAATTGTTTTCCAAGCACATGCATTGGAGGTATGTAAGAAAATGGAATTAGTGCAACGAAGCCTTTTTAACAAGGTAGAAATTATCCAAAATCATTTTCGGATGGTGAAAAAATCATTGGATAATATTTGTTTTAGAGAAAGAGAAGTTGTTGCAGCTTGGGCCACTTTTCAAGAAGTAGTTGTGTCATCGGCTAGAGAAGAAATGTCTATAGTTCCCAGGTTGTCTGTTTCAGAGCAGGTTGAAGGTTATATAATATTGAAGACCTGGGAATCCAACATAGCCGAAAGTAAAAGAACGGCTAAGGAAATCAAAGAGGCTTATGAAGAAGATTTTCACTTGCTTAATAAAGAGTCATTAGGGCTTGGAGAAAATGATAATGCTGAAGTACTAGGACAAGTTGACGTAGAAAAGCATCAACTTGATATTAAAACAAGCTTAGAAGAAGCCTAGGCTAAAATCTCACAGCTAAAATAGGTCAACATCACTCAGATAGATAGATGGATAGTGAACCTAATTTGCAACTACAGTTAATGAATTCAGAAGACAAAAGAATGGGAGGCATATTGTGACTATTAGAAAATAAATTGTACATTTTTTAGGCAAATAATGTGATAGAACCCTCCAGACCGATAACATAATTTGCAAGCATGTGTGTCAAATGTATTGGACAAGGAAAAGGCAGTACCTCAAAGAACCAATGAGGTAACTTATACACCTCATCTGTGCACATCATGATTAGAGACTATCTGTTTTTGAACTAGGAACAAGAAAAGAAAACACCTCTGCCAGCATGAGAAAGAGACAGAGGAGAAACAAGAGAAGCGTTCCAAATTTCTCATTTTCTAACCATTACTATTTAGAGATGAGGAGAATTCCAACCGATTGGGTTGAGAATATTTTTTATAAATACATATTCAAAAGAATGAACAAAGGATTCTTCTGGCCAGATGTAATTCAGAAAACTCTCCTCATTGAGAATTAATACAAGTATAGACCAAAGATTCCACATTTCGCCCAGTTAGAGTTATATGTTCTTCTGTCTTTCCACATTTCAACATATTTTTATATATTTCCTTGATGAATGCTTGATCACAATTTAGTACAACATCTACTGTGGTTACATTTCATTTAGTTATCCGATAGAAACATATTTTACTCTGCATTTACTGTTGGTAAATACAAGACCTGTGAGTTAATTACATTGCTACATTTTATGCTTCATTTAAGGTTATATTATCTATTTTCTTCTTCTGTAACAAAGTAAGATTCTTCTATGATTGATTCCTTACTTTGTCTAAAAGATTTATGTTTTTCTCTCATTACATTCAATACTTTTAAGTTCAGCTCAGACACAAAAAATAGACCCTGAGATGTTATACTGTTAATTCAATTTATGGAATTTTTCTCACATAACTTAGGTAGAAAAAGAAAACATTAAAAACTTTCCTTATTTCCTGATGCCTGACATTATACTTTGAGCCTTAAGTATAAACTCAAGAACAATAGGTGTCATTCTCCATAGTGTTCTACACTTCTCCAAGTGTTTTGTTGGTGTCCCCTGTCCATCATATCTCTACAGTTGGTTGCTTCCCTGTTCTGCACCAAATCTGATGCACAATAACCTCTTACATTGGTACCAATCCTTGACTATCTCTTTGTGCGCACCCCACCATCTTGTAGGTGATTCCTTGAGTGCTATATCCAGAGTGAAGAGGCTCTAAATTTCTATCTCTTCATCCTTGTTTCTTGTTAAGAATGAAAAAATGTAAAAGAAGCCTCCAGGGAGTACGTTTTTTGGAGATAGTCTTGTCGGTTCGAAAAGGGTTAAGCTTGCACCGAAAACACGTCCATTCAAAACCATTTTAATGAGTGTGACAAAGACAAGATCACTCGGAAATATTTTCAATTTTAAGGAGTCTAAAAAGAGATTAACTATGGACTCATAACTTTTTTCTGAGTTTAGTCTCCTTAGCCCAAAAAAGTATAAAAATTACTGAGGAGAACTATCCCGACGAGATGAATATCCCAAGGTGTACCTTTTTCCACTAATTTATCCTCAACCATGAGGATCCACGTGACGTGCCACATACCATCGGAAACAACATGATGTATACTATCCATCCATGGGTGTTGTTTCTGCATGTGAATTTTCCTTCATGTCCAAATACCTTCATCAATCTTGCGGTCCAAAACCCATGACTAGGGTTGACATCAATGACAACAACCAATCTTCCAACAATCTCCCCCTTTGTCATTGATGGCAACACTCATTCTACCCCTATCATCATGATCCCAATTTCTCTCCCCCTTTGACATCAATGGCAAAGGGTATGGCTTCTCCCCCTGAGTTTAATGGAGAAATGTAACCTTCTTCTTTGGGGATGTTCCCCCTAAACATGTGGCACTCAATAATACTTCATCCTTATTTTTGGTCTTTGGGACTTTTTCTTCCTTGGAATCCTTTTGTGTGGCTTTTGTTTGGTATTCTTGTTGCAGTTGCAACCAATCTTCCTGAGTTATTTTCTCCGATTTTACATTTTCGAGAGTCAAATGTAAGAGTGTATCCTTGATCACACATTTTACTAACATTGAGTAGATTATGATTCAAGTCTTCAACCAATAGAACATTCTTTTCTTTTACATTTTTTCTTCCAAGCTCTACTACACCTTCTCCAAGTATTTTGGCAGATGAGTCATATCCAAATGCAACATTGCCATCCTTTCTCTTCAAGTTGATGAATTTGTCTTGATCCCCGATCATGTGTGAAGAACATCCATTGTTTATGTACCATTCATCTTCTTCTTTACATTCTTCAGCGGTTAATGCTATTCGAAAATCTTCATTGTTTGGAATCTCTTTCCTTCTCCATATTGTGGTTGTCATAGGGACATCTTCATTCATATATATGCAATCTCGTGCTTTGTGACCAAGATAATTGCATTTGTAGCATACAATATTTGTGTCCATCAATGGGTAAAATGAATTATAACTTATGTTGACAAATCCACGATTATTTTCATATCTTCTGTTTACACCATTCATGTTTCTTACGTATTTGTTCCTTTCATTAATTCTGCAATTAATTGCCTTATGTCAGAAATTTTTGCAAGTATAACAATGACCAAGAAATAAATTTTGATACCTGGGAGTAAGTGACCTTCTTTGTGATGTAGTCCATCTGGGTTCATTATCTACTCTTTTGTAGTTTCCTTCATACTGATTGAAGCTTCTTTGTTTCCTGAAGGTAGGAGGTCTTCTTGGAAATTCATCTCTTTTGTAGTCATTCCTTCTTTCTGGTATACTAGTCCACTTTTCATCAACTGTCTGTGTAGCTATTTATTCAACCTTCTTGTTGGTACTTGAATCTTTTTTGTATGAAGTTTCACCCATGCATCCAAGATGTGTTAATTATTTTGGCACTTGAGAGTTTCTTAATTTCTTCCACAATGAGACAACCTCTTGTTCAAGTTTCTCACAATCTTCTTCTTTCTTTATCATTTGTGTTATCACTGAAATTTCGTCCGCACATGGTTACAAGAACTCAACATCATCAAACAGTAATGAAGTCATTCATGGCCCTAAATTAATCCCACAACATTCAAGAAAAGGGAAAAAACTATACAAAGTAGTGAAAAATTGAAGAGCACTTTTTAGACATTGGGTGCGCGCGCACATGTGCGGAACAGGAATGTAGAAAGCATGCATATGCGCACGATGCACGACTATTAGCGCAAAAATACGCACACCTACTAAACGAYGCATTTATGAATGTGGTCGGCCTCCCAACCACTTATGGTTCAGATCCCAAGCTGATTTGACCTCCAAATCTGGGCTGGATCCAAATGGTGGGCTAGTCAAAGACCTAATAATGCCCTAAATGGCCTCTTTTCACACTACAAAGCAGTTACACAATAACCCAATGCAATGCTATAAAAAGCCATGAATGCACCTCATTTTCTCAAGGAATTCAAAGTAATGTTATGCTGCCTATATTGTTTTAAGGACTCCATCCTTGACAAGAACACATTGGCGCCATTTCATTGAGCAATCCATCTCACCATTGAGTGGATTTGCAAAGATTTCTTTCATCACCATTTTCATTTTCTTTGTTGTAAGAAGAGCTACTAGTGAGGGTCCAAGAGCCTTCCCTTGGAGGAAGAAGGGAATCATAGTCCCCTTTCTTCTTGGTGCTTTGTTTTCATCAATAGATCAAGCCTCAAACATTGGTGACATGGGTCTTTTTGTTATTGTTATATCTATGTCCCTATGCTTATGATTTTAGTTTTTATTAGATTAATTCTTAATTATAGTTTTTTTTTTCTTTCTCTAACTCTTTTCTCTACAGTTGTCCTGCTCAACAGACCCAATTGAGCTTGCAAGCACCTCTTATTTTCTCACCAAGGTGACGAAAGAGGTGAAACAAATTGGTGACTCCACTGGGGAAAGATGCTTCCTCCACCAGCCTACCACATTGGTTACGCCGACGACGCCAACCGTTGGACACAAAATCTCGCTTCGGTTGCTTGGGCTCTCTACACCCCCTCACATGACATTCTCCATTCAAGCGGCATATGTTTGGGGCCAGCAACCAACAACCAAGCTGAATACATTGCTGTCATTGGCCTCCTAGCCGACGCCCAACATCATCGTATTCATCACCTTAGCGTCTTCCTCGACTCTCAACTAGTCGTTCTCCAACTCAACAATGTGTACCGCATACACGATCCGTGCCTCTTTCACAAATACCTGCAGGTTAGGCTATTATCTCGACATTTTGATTCCATTACATTTACACATATTCCAAGACGATTGAATCAATTAACAGATCACATAGACAACATTGTGTTAGATTGACATATATCACATCAAGCTACAAATACATAAACATCTCACAAATCCTGTCACAACATATATATAGAATAGACATCATCAACTCATCAGCAAAAAAAAAACATGTAGACACCATATGAATCTCAAAATATGTATACTCATGTATATATAAAATCCCATCAGGCCATCTGAATGTTTACATACAAAAATACATGTATCTGCAGGCCAATGCAGCACCTCGGTACAAAAAATGGGCTCACCAGCCTATATACAAAAAAAAATATATACATCATGCACCACTCATGGTGCCTCTATCGCGCCACCACCTGCTCCTCCCTCAGGCGATGGCATCCCACCACCACCTACCCCAGGTGGTGGTGGTCCACCCACAGGACCTTCCTGCCCCGGTGGCAGACATCCACTCATCATAGCAACAACCACTATTGCCCGTTGCACTATGGACCGCCATGGTGGCGGTACTCCCACACATTGCTCCAGGAAACTCTCATCCTGGATATGCGACCACAAGCCCTCTGACACATCCTGCAAAACCATCTCCAGACAATGACGTATATCATCAAAATCCACTCCGACCACCGGTGGAGGATCGTGTGATGGCCTCGCACCAGGGTCATCGAACCGGCACCTCCTCGCTGCCCTCTCTAGCTCAGCTGGTCACCCTGCGACATCCTCCCACCGATGTCACTCTCCTTGTGGTAGTCTCTCCGGCTCTCGACGAGCCGACGTTCTCTGCATCTCCACCTCGCGCTTGCGAGGTGCCACATCTTCACATGCAAAAAAAACCCAGATAGTATCAGCATCTATATCATATACATATGGACTGCTATCTCAAAAAACAAAATAAACCAAAACATGCACACCAATACTAAACATACCTCGATGGTCAAACACCTCCCCTGGAGGTAGCACCATGTCCGAGTCACCCTGGAAGTCCACCCTAGCATAGGGGTACCGAAGTATCACCTGCGGCATCTACCGCCATACCTGTGCCGCCTCTGCCGAAAAGAAGTGGCCACCTTCGCCACCACCATGATGAATAAAAAATGTCGACCACCACCTCAACCACAACTCTCGCGCCCCCGACACCTCCAGTAGGATCCTCGAGTGCAACATCGACACCCTCTCTAGAAACCGGGCCACTAGGATGGACCCGAATGTAAACTCCCCTACACCAGTGGACCGACAGTGGTCCAACTGCGCTACCATCCGTGCATGCAACGTCAGCCCCCAAGCGAAACGCTCATCGGCCAACACTCTCTCCAGCACCAGTAGCTGGCCACCACTAATCCACTGGGTCGCCAGTGACCCATATACCCGCACAATCATCACTGCTATACAACGATGCACTAGGGAATCTATAGCCGATATACTCACCATTGTCCTGGACATAAAGTTCTGACCTAAACAATATCTCCGGCCAATATTGACGAGCAAATTAGTCCTAGGCATCACTGGCTCCGTCAGTAGGGGTGTTCCCCGAAAGGGGAGCTCAGTCAAGAAATATACATCCTCCACCTCAGTGAAGGGGATCTGCTCTCCTTGCACGAGGAAGCAGTGCAGCTCCGGACTCCACATCTAGATCAAGAACTGTAATAGATACTCCTATGCCCGTATCAACAGGCACTCAAATAACTTTAGCAACCCACAAGTTGCCAAAGTCACATGAACACCGGGCTCCTCAATGGCCATGACATCTCGTAACTGGGCCCAGTCTCACTCTCGCCACTGCACTGGCATCGTCACCACCATCCACCTGCAGACAACATAGAGCCCTATGTCATCTCAAGAAACCATCCAAACATCAAAAGACTCGTATCTTTTACACCCCAACCTTGCCTCCTAGGCACGGTTTTGTTACCCATAGGCGCGCACACATGCACGCCTGTTCACTACACAGGTGCACACGCATGCGCGCATGTTCACTACACAGGTGTGCATCAGTGCGCACCTGTTTGTTTCACAAGCGCACCCCTATGCACGCCTGTTTACCATACAGGCGTGCCAAGGTGCGTGCCTGTTCAACCCACAGGTGCACACAGGTGCACGCCTATTCAACTCACAGGCGTGCCGAGGTGCGCGCTTGTTCAACCCACAGGCGCGCACGGGTGCACGCCTGTTCAACTCACAGGCGCGCCCTTCGAGCGCACCTTAAAACCCCTCTCCCATGCTCCCATGCACATATATCTGGTGGGCAGGTGTGCACATAAGCACACCTATCACCGAATTGCCCACGCATGTGGGGCCCACACCCCCTAAATCCCTCTGTACGCCCCTCCATACAGCCCCTGCCCCAAAATTGAAATCCTATTTCTATGCAGGAGGATCAGACCACTAACCTGAAGCTCGCTAAACACCAATCAGATGCCTCGCCCTCTCCGAATCTCCAAATCTCCTCTGAAAACTGCTCGTCTAGTCAGTATCGCAGCAGGTACAAATGAGGTGGCAATGTGGGCCCTACAACTATATATAGGCCTTTTTCCAAACTTCCACTCACCATTCCGGGAGCTCACGGTATCCATTTTTCAATCTATCTTCAGCCACGGGATCAACATCCCATCATCTACATCACAACAGTTCCTGGGCCTCTTTTCATCCTGAGTCCTCGAGGCACCTTTTTTTTTTATCCATGATTAGGTATGCATGCCCATATTTCACGCTTATTAGATACATGCTCATATCTTTGATTCTTTTCAGATATTGTTCACTTTGGGTATTTGGTTTTCATGTGTGCAGGTACTTGATCATCATCCATCGACACAACCCTTTCAGGTATATACTCAACACTAGCATGTAGTCTTTCCCACTGTATCACATTTACATTTCCAGTCACACCCTCTGATATTGGCCTCTAGGATCCCCATTCCCGGCTCTGCAGTACCCACGCCTCCATTTGCATCTTTGGTACTGTTACCCGGTAGCATTCTTCCCCACATGAGTTGTCCCATTCATAGCACCTTTTGCCACTTTTTGACACTCATGCTGTTTTTAATTACCCTTTAGGGATGGGAGTCCTGATAGTCTTTCATCATGTCGTGAATCAACCAACATAATCCTTCTCCTCATTTTGCTAGCTTTCCCACACAGACTCCCAGATGATCTCTTCATGGTTCTATTTTTTAACTGCACCTCCGCAGTATCATGAACCCTCCATTTCATCCACAATCAGTTTTCCCATCTGCGAACCTACCTTCATTTCACCTACTTCATACAGAAACTCACCAATGGCCCCCCCACCCTTCATCCATTTTCCAAGAAAATTATTCCCTACATGGGCCATCCATATCACACTCGGGCACCCGTTTCTGTATTTGTACATTTCTCCCAAAAATTATTCGTTATTTATTGTACAAACGCCTTTTCATTACATTATATTTTTTTCGTCACCTTTGGCGACTTACTTCCTTCCTTTTGGCCAATCGCAACCCATGTCACCCTTGGTTGGAGCAATACTTATCATCTACTCTTGCTGGCATCGTCCATATCTTCATAGTACCCCCCAGGTCACTTACCTCTACCCTTTGAATTTGTTCACCTTGTCCCACCTCTAGCACAACTTATCACCGGTCTTGTCATCCCCCTAACACTCGACCTCGTTACACGGTTGTGGCCACTCTTTATCTCATACATCCTCCAACCAAGGGCAGTCTGGAGTCTTCCCACTTCTTGACTTCGTCCATGTACCTCTGCCACTTCCTTACCTCAGTAGATTTCACGAAGCCCTTTTCTTCTGAGAGTCGCGTTCCCCTTTTGTTGACATCAGCACCATTTTCCGGAAGGGCGACAATATCTTGATTCTCATTCTCCACTCAATGAGAGATCTCGGACGACACAGGGTGAAACGCCATTGCTCCCTGCTGTCGTTGACCCCCATAACATTTGACGCCAACACTTTCTCATGTTATGGTGGGTCTTACTTTGTGACTATTTGCAGTTAGTTATTTCATTTGCCGAAGACCTCTGAACTTGGTAGGGCTCTCAATGCCCACATCATCGCTGATACTTATTACCATGATCATTGCCTATTATTCATAGTATGTTCCTTTGCAGAATCGTCTTCTGCCTTTCTCATCACTGCCCCCGAGGGCACTGTAGTTGTCTACACCAACACTTCAGTCATCTTTTTCAGAGTTACATGACACGAGCATGGGGCATGCTCGCCTCGTTTGTACACAATTTTCTATTTTTGCGCACCTCATAGAAGGTCGGGTCCTACCGGTTCCTTTTTTCTCCAACGGATCACTCTGAACGATCCCACCATTGCTCTATCTTACAACAACATTCTCAGTAGAAGAAACATTGATGGATTTCGGCTATACGTATGCTCCTAACCTCATCCATCAAGGGGCATCTATTATCACTGAAATTTCATCCACACATGTTTACAAGAACTCAACATCATCAAACAGTAATGAAGTCATTCATGGCCCTGAATTAATCCCACAACATTCAAGAAAAGGGCAAAAACTATACAAAGTAGTGAAAAATTGAAGAGCACTTTGCAGACATTGGGCGCGCGTGCACATGCGTGGAATAGGAACATAGAAAGCACGCATATGCACATGATGCGCGTCTGTTAGCGTAAAAATCCGTGCACCTGCTAAACGACGCATTTATGAATGTGGTCAGCCTCCCAACCACTTATGGTTAAGCTCCCAAGCTGATTTGACCTCCAAATCTGGGCTGGATCCGAATGGTGGGCTGGTCAAAGACCTAATAATGCCCTAAAAGGCCTCTTTTTACACTACAAAGTAGTTACACAATAACCCAATGCAATGCTATAAAAAGCCATGAATGCACCTCATTTTCTCAAGGAATTCAAAGTAATGTTATGCTTCCTATATTGTTTTAAGGACTCCATCCTTGACAAGAACACATTGGCACCATTTCATTGAGCAATCCATCTCACCATTGAGTGGATTTGCAAAGATTTCTTTCATCACCATTTTCATTTTCTTTGTTGTAAGAGGAGCTACTAGTGAGGGTCCAAGATCCTTCCCTTGGAGGAAGAAGGGACTCATAGTCCCCTTTCTTCTTGGTGCTTTGTTTTCATCAATAGATCAAGCCTCAAACATTGGTGACATGGGTCTTTTTGTTCTTATTATCTCTATGTCACTATGTTTATGATTTTAGTTTTTATTAGATTAATTCTTAATTATATTTTTGTTTTTCTTTCTCTAACTCTTTTCTCTATATCTATACTGCTCAGTAGACCCAACTGAGCTTGCAAGCACCTCTTATTTTCTCACCAAGGTGACGAAAGAGGCGCGACAATTTGGAACTTCTTTACTTCTATTATTCTTCTTGCTTCTTCGAGTAGATTTTTCAAGGGAATGGTTTCTTCTCTTAGTTTGTAAAAGTCTTCTAATTGTTTCTTTAAGCTTACAACTGTCTTTTCACAACTAACCAATCCACTTCTTAGTTTTGTTTGTGTGTCTTTGAGCTTTCTATTTTCAATCTCAATGTGCTTCAATTTTTTAAGATTCTCATCTTCTTGTTGAATAATTTTTTTCTTTATGATTTTCTTCTTCAGTGTCATTTCTTTCAATCCTTAGATGAGGACATTCAAATTCAATGTGACCTATTCCTTCACAATTAAAGCAAAAGAACTGACCTCTATTTTCTTCTTGAAATCTGAGATGTTGTAATCTTCTTCAACTTCTTCTTCCTCTTCTTCTTCTTCCCTTGCATATAGTTCTTGTAGCTTGTCCCAAAGATCTTTTGCTGATGCACATGATCCCACCTTGGATTTCACCGAATCTGTCAATCCATCCAGGATGGTATCTATTGCCATTTTGTTGTTCCTTTTTGCTTCCTTCTGAGCTGCAGTCTTTGGTTTCTTCAAAGCATTGTATCCTGAAGCAACTGAGATCCAAACATCTACCCCAAGAGCTTTCAAGTAAGTTTCCATTCTATTTTTCCAGTATTCAAAACTTCTTCCATCAGATCTTGGAATCCCATTTGGAATGTTTCCTTCCATTTCTGCATAGGATCTTCCTTCCAGTGGTTAAACTATATTGAAGGTAACCCGCTCTGATACCAATTGTTGATACTGAGAGGGGGGTGAATTAGTATCAAGTACAATTTAAAAAACTTTTTCAACTTATACTTAAACCATTCAATTATATCCACTGAGCAATGAACAATAGTATAAGAGTTACACCAATACACCACAATACACTATGCACAATATATCAGAAATAATCAATAGTTTTTGTTCAAGGGAAGTAATGACTTCCAAAAGTAGCTACATCTTCCAAATGTAAAGGGAGAGATAAAACTCCAAGAGGAAGATACAATCCTCCAATATCAAGAGAGATTTGAGCTCTCCATCCTTTCCCCTTCCTTCCACCCAAGAATATATGAGAGATAATAAAACTTTACATTAAATCATCACCATCAACCAATCATCACATAGAACCTGATAATGCTTCCTGAAACTTCTTCAATTTCTACAATTTCTTCAATTCTTGGAGTACTCTGATCCTATAGATAATATTACTTGATGTATTCTCTAAAACTCCTCCAATTTTCACTCCTTGAATCCTCCCTAAAAAGAGGTTATAGAAAGAATGGTAGACTTTATTCAATTCTGGTCTATTCAAAAGACCCAACTTGTACATCATGCAACGTTCTCAATATTTAACATCTAATTCTCAAACTCTCAAACAGGAAACTAAAGTCTGTACTATTTCCAATGGAAGTGGTCCCACTTCATTTGGATTTTGTATGAATAAGTTATGACTGTTTTACCGGGAACACCTGTTTATTGATTAGCTTCAGGACTAGTCACAAACCCTATCTTCCACATAGTGTATCTCCATAATTATAGAGAAGCAAGAGCTGGAATTTTTACCAGAGGGACCTTGATATGTCTTCTCAATACCATAGCGATTTCACCATCTGAATTGTTCTAGAAAAAAAGTTATAGAAAAAATTGTAAGATGACCTGAAATTAACATACCTTAGAACACATCACTAAAAGACTTCATCCTCGCTTGAAATCCGACCTTCTTTTACTTCTTATTCCCTCTGAAATTTGACGTGTATCGAATGAATGTACAATTATTTTTATTTATACCATTTATGTCACTTCCTTTTAACATTAGGGCCAACTTGACACTTTATTATTTTGTAATTCTTTTCTTTAATTATCTTCAAGGCCTACATGTACAATTCACTTTGTCATCTTCAAAAATTCATTTCTCCTGAACCATGAGGATCCACGTGATGTGCCACATACCATAGGAAACAAAATGATGTATACTATCCATCCATGGGTGTTGTATCTTCATGTTCATTTTCCTTCATGTCCAAATACCTTCATCAATCTTGTGGTCCAAAACCCATGACTAGGGTTGACATCAATGACAACAACCAATCTTCCAACATGGTCATCATTTCTGCTAGCAAGAAAACCCCCCCTTTAGTTACACCAGGGTTCAAGATGTAGATGTTATGGTAATTATCGGTAAATACAAACATAAATAGATCTCCCTAGATCTACCTAGATCTAGAACAAAACATAATAGGACATGAGGTATTCCCTAAGATCAAATTATCGAGTTTACTATTAAACAAGATATAGGCAACATATGGGAAACATACCATTTAAATATCACTTCTTCTTGTCTTTGTCATCCTAGATCCACTCCAATGATCCTATGATATTGGATCTGCAAGGAAACATAATCCAACCAAAGTGAAAGCAATATAATATACTCAATGAGAGCTTATGCATGTGATCAAGGAATCATACAATAAAACAAAGCAAGTTTTATGGGAAAGAAACATATCACTGTATCATATTAAAATGAAAGTGGAGATTACAACCAAAGCCTTGATGTTGCAAGGTCCCCTTTCGATGAACCTTTTCTCCAACACACACACTTGCTCTGACCTTGAATGAAGAAGATATACAATGATTTGATAAACTGAAATGAAGCTCTCGAGTATGAACTAAAGTAGAATTCCTCATCCAATTCTTATCCTATTCAATAATAATATTGCTTGAATCAACCTTAGCCTTTTCCATGAGAAATCCCTCTTTATATAGGGGAAAGAGAGATGGTTAAATATATTAGGATGATCCCACCAAATCAGAGAAGCGAGTAGGATCCCAACCATATGGATGCCACCTCATCTTCTAGAACTTTTCTGAAGTTCGACCTTTTCTTATCCTTTTGACATCGTCGCACCCTAGCTATAGAGCATTCTGCAGAGACATTGCAAACCATCTTTAGGGAAGAGTGTGACGACCATGCATCATCACATCCTTCTTATGGTTCAGCCTGTGACAACCCTCCTTGATAAGGTTTTTGGAAGAGAAATCTAGTCACTTTCCTCATGAAGATAGGCTCTTTTGGGAAAATGAACACATGTTGTCAATGGATCACCAAGATCACCAAAATAATGTGTAACAGAATGCCCCCCAAAGTATGAGGCTGGAACTTGTGAAAACCAAAATACTTTGTAGAATGTGTGTGTCGGAAACAAAGAGAGCACCAGTCGGGAACCTGCAAACAATCAATCATCAACATAATAATATACCATTGTACGAGGTAGACATTCCCATAATTAGATTAAAAAATGTCAAATAACTCATGGCCACCAAGAATACACCGTGGATCCCTATCATTGTGAATTGACATAGCCACCCAACATACACTATGGATCTATGCTCTAAATAATTCAAATTCGGACATAGCCACGAGACATACAAAGGGGATCTATGTGTCAATACAAATCATGGATACTCCATCGTAGCTTGGACTAGAATGGTATGACCCAAGGTCTTCATTTCCATCATCCCTAAGTATGAATTTGACCATGTGATTATAGGAGCTGAAGTCAAACATGGTAGAAACCACTTTATTACCGATCAATAATGAGAACCATTAACAAGTGTGAGGGAAATCACCATTGTTGTCAATGACTCCCAAGGTACCCCAGTACAATCCAATGAGTGTGAATAAATGAGTTGAAGTCAAACACTCAATGGAATCTTCCAATCAGGGGTCAATGATGTGAACCCATTGTTGAAAGTGAAGAAACCTACCATTGAGGCATGCAATCTTTAAGGCACTAAATGATTTCTAAGTCTTGTTCCTAGATGATGAGCTGAATTCGACAGGAAAATATAGATCACAGGAGGGCCTTGATGTATCCCCCATCAATGACACAAAATAAGTAACATATTTGAGGTAGATCAGAGTATGAAGTGATTTGAAAATGACACAGGGAAGGCCGACATGGTAGAAAATTTATAACTGCAGATGGTTGACTCAATAGGAGGCTTATTAGGGATAGACTTCTCTTGAACATATGAATGACACGAAAATGGTCTTGGAAACATTGACTCAAGGAGGACCCAACATATGGACATGTGGATAATCAAACGACAGAAAAATGTATTTCCAAACCCGGATTCAAATGATAAAGGGGGGGTGTAATGTTCAAGAGAGACTATTACTTCCACTAACACAGATACATAGACATATTTCTTTCCCAAATTCCCCCCCACCATTTCTGGTGAGTACCTCTTTATTTTTAGGCAAGTTTGAGGAGAATAACATGTGCTTGTTGATGTAATATCATCCTTCATATGAGTCCCTCAGAGTATGTTTAACGAACCCTAAGAAGGAGTGGTTTGGTCCCATATGGGTCTTTCGATGTTTGTTTAATGAGTCCAAAGAGAGAAAACTCGGGGGTTTTTCATGTTTAGAGAGTCTAAAAAACACTTAAACATGACTCCACAGAATCTTTTTTTGTAAGTTAATCTGATGAGACCGAAAAAGTGATAACTTACTGCTCATCAAATGTTTTCTTCAAATACTTTTATGAGCGTGAAAAGAACAAGGTTTCTTAGAAATATTTTCGTTTTTACAGAGCGTGAAAAGAGCTTAAAGGATACTCCACGTATTTCATTTTTTGTGTTACCATTACAAGTACAAAAAAGAGACAAAAGTATACTTGGTTACATTCTCATTGATTTATGAGCATGAGAAAGAACAAAAACTAAGCTCAGAGTTTTTCCTGAAAAACCCTAAAAGGATCTGTACATGCGACAAATGTATAAAAGCAAACCCAAAATATGTATCCTTGTTCAATATTCCACTCCTATATTTCTCACCTGCGAAAAATCAAACACTTGTAATATCATTAGAACTCTAGGGTTTAGGTGAAATACATAAAATAATATAAAAATGAAATGGAAAACTAAAAAGTTAATAAAATTGGGTAAAAACTTCATTTTACCATTCCATTGTTACTCCACCCAAACTTTGTTTTAAAACTCCCTTCTTACCTCAAACTTCCACTGTGGATTGTGGAAGTCACAGTTGATCATTCAACAAACGGTCTCCATAGAACATGTAATTTTCATCTCTTTACAAATATTCTGAATGTAAAAATTTTCTTATGAAAAATTACTAAAAGAATAAATGAATTCAATTCTTCCTTTCCAAAACAAAATCAGAGATGTGATAATGGAAGGAAAATGTAACCCAAGAAAATAAAAACATTCTCAACACAATTCCAAATCAAATTCACAATGTAGACACAAATGAAAAAGACAAGAAAATATTTTGACATAAGCAAGAAAAAGGTGTTTCATAATCAACAAACATTCTAATAAACATAATGAATCCAAAACTCAATACAAATAAAAGACCCTTTTTCAAAAAAACACCCAGATGAAGATCTGAGATTATATCCTTGTGACAATGAGTGCGAGTAAAAACTGGAAAAATGAAAAGAAAGACTTTCAATCACTGAAAACCAATCAAAAGAAAGATATAAACTCATAAATCAATCAAACATGAGCATAGGAAGTTCACCCCAGGCTGCCAAGGAAAATCTTGGTGGAAAACAATAAAATGACTGATTTCATCAAAACCTACAAGAGTCGTCTTAGGCTAGGTATAGGAGAGAGAGCGACGAGCTAAGGCCATCGTAGGCCATTGAAAGAGAAGAGTGTGACGTCGTCACAATGGATTCGATAATCAGAGAGTGACATCTCAGGGTCTTCGCGGGATGTTAATAAGGTACAGTGTGATGATCTCTATAAATTTAGAAAAATTGGAAGAAAGACAAAAAATACAAAGGAATTTCTAAACACAAGGAGTCTAAAAGGATCACCCATAGACTCAGAGAATGAAAATTATCAGAGGAAGGCAGGCTAAAGGAAAATGGGAAGAAAAAAATCAAAAGGAGGTTGTATCCCCAATATGGTCACCAATTTTGTTATGGCACTTATCGGTAAATGCAGACATAAACAAATCTCCCTAGATCCACCTAGATCTAGAACAAAACAAAACAGTACATGACACTTTCCCTAAGCTCTAATAATTGAGTTTACTATTAAACAAGAGATGGGAAAGATACCATTTAAATATTTATTCCTCTTGTCCTTGTCATCCTAGCTCCACTCCATTTCTCTTATGATATTGGATCTGCAAGGGAACACAAGCCAACAAAAGTGAAAGAAATATAATATTCTCAACGAGAACTTATGAATATGATCAAGGAATCATATAGTAAAACAAAGCAAGTTTTATGGGAAAGAAACATATCACTATATCATATTAAAATGAAAGTGGATATTACAACCAAATCCTTGATGTTGCAAGGTACCCTTCCGATGACCCTTTTCTCCAACACACACACTTGCTCTGACCTTGAATGAAGAAGATCCACAATGATTTGATAAATTGAAATTAAGCCCTCAAGTATGAACTAAAGTAGAATTGCTCATCCAATTCTTATCCTATTCAATACTAATATTGTTTGAATCAAACTTAGCCTTTTTGTTGGTCCTTGACCAATTTTTGGGAGAACCTTGGTCATGTTTGTCCATTTTTGGGACTTTGATAGGCTGGTTGAAGACGAAGCACCTAGGCTAAGCAGAGATCATTGGATCTCACCCTTTTTGGAAGGATTTTTGGGTTTTAGGGTTTATGTAATGGGTATGGGATGTCGGCCCATGTGTTCACCCATGTTTAGGCCTCTTTTTTAATTTATAAATAAGTAGATAGGACTTAGAGAGAAGTCTGTCCGATTTAGCTATGTGCAAAGTACTAGTCATTGATCGGCTTAGTGCTTGGCTAGTAGGCTTTGTGCATAGACATGATGAGGCTTGCAGATCTAAGTGCAAGTGTTTTGTAAGTGATTTGTGTGCAGACTGTGTAAGGATTTGTTCTTTTACCTAACTCAGGGAAGGAAGATCTGGCAAGGTGCACACAGATCTCCTGCCCTATGCGGAGTTGGATTTATGGCTTGGTGCTTGTAATGAGATCGAAAAGGCTAATAAAGAGAAGAAGAGTTGGTGGATGTAGCCCCACACTGGGGTAAACCACGTATATCCTATTTTGATGTGCTTTGTGCTATGTTGTTCATTTCGTTTATGCATTTCATTGCTTAGTATAATGATCTTGATGTATGGTAGATATATCTATGAATGCTTAGTTCTTATTATGTGAATGAATGTTGGATCTGAGATTATGTTAAGTGATTCAAGATGTTTGATCTGTTTAATACTGCGCTTTTCTATAATTAGGGTTTAACCTACGATGTGAATAAGGGTTAAATACTAGTAAATGTTAATTGCTAAGTGCTCTGTTAAGTATTGCAATCACGGATCTGTGTCCCAGCTAGGTTGTAGACACTTGAGTCCTGCAACCCCCCCTACCTTTACCTCGTGTGAGACTTCATCTAATTCACAGGTGTTGCCTAAAGGGCTGATATTTAGGGTTTTTTTGGTGCATTGTTGAAGCAGTGAACCCTGGGTCTACCCATGTGCCAACAAATGGTTTTGTTGTCGGGACTGAAACTCTGATTGTTGGGAACTGAAGAAAAGAGAAAATCTCTATGCGTAGATCTGTTGCTGTAGTGTGCAATATTCTACTTGACCTGTGAAGCTCCGTGCTAAGAAGAGAAGCCTGATATGAATAAAAGAGGTAAGATCTTAAATCTTAGTGCTCTAGAAAAAGGTAAGATAAGTGGAAAATTTTTCTTCGAAAGTATGGATCTAGGTATGTTTGATATATTTTGTCCTAGTCTGAAAACTAGGGCACAACTAGAAGAAAGAATATTTGATCTGAATAAATTTATAAAGTTAGTGAAAGATATGTTATTCCTCTGCATAGAAACAATTTTTGGACTAACAAGTGGATTCAAGATCCTAGAAAGAATTTTTTGCAGGTCCATCGTTGTGATCTTAGTGCACAGTACAGAAAAGGTTGGGGATCGTTTAAGAGAAAGAGAGGATTGACACTTTGTTATAGTTGCAGAAGACCAGGACATCTTGCTAAGAAATGCCTTGGTGTAGGTCCTACTTGTGTTTGTTGTAAAGTCATTGATCATGAGGTTTTGGATTTCCCTAGAATGATTTCTAAAGTTGAAAATATGAACATGAGACAAGAAAACCATGAGGAAGGTCAAGAGACTAAGAATATGCTAGAGCACCAGAAAGAATCAGAGACTATATTATTGCAGATGAAAGAAACATTGAATGATCACAGAGACATCATTTTACCATAGATCTTAAAAGAGAAGGAGTGCATAGAAACAAGAATAGGAGACTTCAACATAGACTATGTATTGGATGTAGAAACACAGGTGAATATCATGACAGAAAGGACTTGGGAAATTTTGGGAAATCCAGCTATGATTCCTTCATTAGGAAGAATAGGATTGTTTAAAGGAAAGATTATAACATTATGCGAAAGACTTTGTCATGTACCTACGATTTCTCATGGAACATTGAATGAAGAAGAATTTGAGGTCATTAAGTTTTTTGAGAACATCACCCCTTTTGCACTTTTGTTAGGAAATACCTGGATTGAGAAAGATCAGATCTGAAGGAAAGGAGAAGAGGTAGCCACAAAACAAAAAAAACAAGAATTAAGGGATTTCATGGCTAGGAGAATAGCGTGCTTAATAGAAGAACAAGAGGACAAGTCAACGCAAATCAGGGCTAGAGAACTAGTTGTCAAGGTTGAAAGAACACAATAAGGCTTAAAGAACCTATCCATGCAGGAAATAAGTGTATCTACCCCAGAAATTACTCACGAACCCTTTGAAAGAGAATAGGTATTACTCATGAACCCTTTGAAATATTCTCAACAGTGCGAAGTTACTATGCTAAAGGAAGATAATAATGAGAATGGAAAGAGGAACCCAATGATTCAGGTCATAGGAAATAAGGCCAGAAATCTCAGTAAGAAGATAGAAAAGTTAGAAAAATTGCAGGAAGCTCCAGAGAAGACTTCGCAGAAAGCAGGCTTGCAGAACTTGAACCTCGCCGGAATAGCAGAACAACGCAGAATGGCACTTTGCCATGACGAAGCTATGTGACTATTGGAGGCATCTCGACCATTAGAATGATTCTCTGGAACAGTTATAAACACAATTGTTGTTGGAAATATCACCATTGGACCGTTGGGACCACGCCATAACGACTGGAATCATATTGATTGAGGCATTACTGCCTGTTGGAGGAATCCGTTACGATGTTGTCTATTTATCTCATCGAATGTTGCACCATGGAAAATTTTGAAAACTGATATATTTGAGCCCATGGAGAAATCATTTCTATCGTCTTATTCTTTTGAGACCTCGCCACCCATTTTTCTTACCTTGAGTACCAGTTCACCTACACGAGATAATTGACCACGCACGTGTATGTCGGGCGAACACAATGCATTAGAGAATTCCATAGAAGAAATATTGATAGAAATTATGGCTGAGAAGGTCATGTCCACATGAGTACAAGCCTCATAGATGATAGGATTTCAAGCATCCCCATTGACTGGACGTCGATCTGGGCCATCCCGAACAATGACTAAGAAGAGAAGAAAGCACTGCAATGATCTGGCGAATGCAAAGAAGATCCTATCAATCTTACCCAACTACATCATGCCTTTAGATGGCATGGTTAGTTGTGACAACATCCCCATATATTTTGAGTACAAACTCATCACGGTGTACCTCCCAAAAGGGATACATGTAGTAGGACCGCAGTTGGGACTGATCCCAGCTCTTAAGATAAGTGATTTTAACCTCGATGATAGGACAAATTATGAAATGATCGCACCACACATATACCTGACAAATATGACTGGGAAGAAGCTGAAGATAGTCCCCCAGTGTTGGAAATTCTCCAGCATTCACTCTCACTTCATCAGCTTAGATTCCCATCGGCTGTAGGATTAATGTAATCTTGTTGTCTGGTGGTTAGCTTGTAGATGTTTTCTAGTGCATATGCATAGTCTTCTTCTCTGATGGGCTCTGTGTATTGCTAACCTTCATCAGGATATAAAGGTGAAATGACACTAATAACATAACCTTCAAAAGTCATACATCTCTTCTTTAAGTCAACAAGAGTAGATTGATTGAAGGCCCAGCCAATTCCCAACAATGCGGGGTAGGGGTAACTGTCATCAACTATTTCAATTACCTCAAAATATGAAAATGTTATTACTCTGTTGATGTCCACAAGGACATGCTCCAATCATCCAAATGGGTTGACAACTTGTTGATTAGCCATCCTAAGCCTGATAGGGGAATAGATCAACTTTGGTTTTCCCATCTGTGCCCAAGTTTTCTTCGTCATGACATTGACCTCTGACCCTAAGTCGAGGACCACATAGTCTATCTCATACTCTCCTATTTTAGCATTCAGATGTAATTCCTTATTTGTCCTTGTCTTCTTACCAATTTGGTGTACTTCCCTATTCAGTAAGGGATCTATATTTCCTAGCTCATATTGTCTGATTAAATTTTGTAACTCTTGTACATCGCTTTCATCCTGAATCAACTTAATACAAGTATGTAAAAAGTCCATGAGCTTGTTTACCTCTTTTCCTTCTCTTGGAGAAGAAGAATGATTAAATGCGTGAGGAATTCCACACTCTCTTACTTCTGGTCTTGTCTTTGATGAAGAACCTTGGTCTTCTCTAAATTCTTTCCTAGCTTGCTCGAACATCTGTCTTTATTTCTTTGCATCAAAGGCTTGGGTCTTCTCTATAGATTTCCTGATTCCTGAATATTTTGTAATCTTCCCTTGGGTAAGTCTATGTTCTCCTGTAACACGCCTCCTCTGGTTATAATAGTGACTCTAGGGTCTCCTTCGTGAGGTTCAACATAGATCAGTTTCACTTGTGGGTTATGTTGAGGTCCTTGTATTTCCTGAAGCTTAGCTAGAAACACAGGACAATCTTCTATAACATGGTCAAACGAGCTGCAGTAGCTACAAGGGGTGCAAGGGTCCTAATAATCCCTTGCAAGGTATCCTAGTTGTACGCAGTTATAACAGATGATCTGTCCTCAGCCTCTGCTCATTCCTCCTCGTCATCTTCTTCCTCTGAGTCGACTGCAAGGATTGAAGTTTCCTCTCCCAGGAGAGTTATACTGCATAGCATTTCCTTCTAGCTGTAGTTCACCTTGGATCTTATATATGTCTCTTGACCTTTCATGCATGAGATCATAAGACCTACAATATCTATCATCATTTCCTACATACTTACAGAATGTATAGTACAAATTTGTAGGTGTCTGAACATACTTTTTCATATAATAGCACTCACCAGTACGATGTCTGTTTCTACATACCTCGCACCAGGGTAAGGTGAATTGATTCAAGGGGCTCGGGGCTCCAGAATCCAAGTATTCATTGAATAGAGGGAAGTTTTCCTTTTCATGGCCTTCTGATCTGCATCTGACACACCAAATATATTCTCTTTTATATTTTCCCTTTTCTTTCTTCATATCTTCGACCCGTAGAGACAAACTAGTTAGCTAACTCAGGATCTAACTCATACCTGAGCTGGATTCTCCCATAGGGGATGATTCAAGATTCATGGTGATCTCCAATGCCTCAGCCTGTGAAGCAACCTTCTGTTGCATCAGGGGAACTCTGATGTGTGGTAGGAGGACAATAATGAACCATTATTTTTTTTGTTCATCTGGGATCTGGAAAGTTAATCGGCCTGTCAATGCTTTGAATCTCTGATCAAATTCCCACATAGGTTCAAATACCTTTTGCTTGATCTCTTTCAACTCTGTGATACATTGTGACTCAGACTTAGGTTTCTTGAATTTTGCAATCAACACGTTCTTGATCTGATTCAATGGCTTAGGCATGCAAGTCCTTGGACGAGTTTCATGTACCAACTCAGTGCACGATCTCTGAGAGTTGTACTGAACTGGGTTCTTTTGACAGCTTCATCTGTTACATTCTTAATGTTCCATACAGATTCACAGAGGAACCAATGTTGGTCAGGATCTTTAGATCCATCTCCCCTAAAGATAGGAAGTCTCATCTCATCTTCCATAGATCTTCCTAGGGTACCTGACTGAATATGTGGTGGGATACCATGGACAGTTCTCTGGATGCTCTAGTGACTGGTATTACTCTGATTGTGTAATACTGAATCAACAGGAAGGATAATAGTACTTACTTCAATGCTATGCATGGTTTCTGAGCCTTCAGATACTCCTTGGTGAAACTCTTCAGCTTCCCCTTTCTCTACTCTGGTGGGCTCTGAATGTTCTTCATTGGTCAGATCTGCTTCTTCTCCACTGTAGAAACCCTCCTCCCCATAGTTCTACTTAAACAAGTTCGCAAGATGGGCTTCTCTGAACACTCTCCCACTGCACGTATGTCTAGATTTTGTGTCACTATCGATTTTTGAATTTTTGAACATTAGCCTTTATAGATCCAACCAATCTATTGAATCTTCAAGATGTTCTTCTCATGAAACAACATATTGAGTCTCAACTTCAAGAATTGTAAACATTTTCCTCTGGTTCCCTTAAAGAAATATCTCTCAACTTGGTTGTATGAATCTACCCTGTCAACATCAAATTCTGTGATGTACCCTCAAATGGTACTATCGAACCAATGATCTGTTGGTCGTGATATAGTGTTATCAACTTCCTTGAACTTATTGATCAACTTCGACATCCAAAACACAGGAAGTCTAGATCGGATATTGAACTAGGTATTGACTAATCTAGCTAGCCACTTATATAGCTCTTGATGGGTTCCTCCAAATAATATCTTGTGTATATCATTAAAAATATACTTCTCCAACCAGTCCTCTGAACTAATATTAGGGTTCTTGTTCTAGGCTTCAACAAAGTTCTTCTCTTGATCCTGTATCCACTTTTGAGTTTCTGGCTTCGATGGAAACCACCTTGAAATTCCCTTAAAAATATTATTGTCCCAACAATGAAACCATTTGTTGGCACAGGGGCAGACCCAGGGTTCATCTCCAAGAGCACACCAACAATCCATAACTACTAGCCCTTTTGGCAACACCTACAAAGAAGATGCAGTCTCACCCGAAGCAGTTATGAGGGGGTTGCAGGACAAATATGTCTACAACCAAGGGAATATCAAGTGGATCTAACACAGGAACAACACAACATTCATATATCAATTATCATCTCGATCTACTCCATGCATCTATCAGATCTACCTTCGCAATGGAATAACATTATATGAAGGATAAATACAAAATACCAATCATACACAACACAAAATATACGTGGTTCACCCTCTCTCTAGGGCTACGTCCACATAACTGTGCTATATTATATTGATGTAAAGAATACAATTCTTATCTATGCTCTAAGCTAGCAAATCTTCTCTTCTTCTTCTATGATTCTCTCCCCTCCCTACGCACCCAACTACAGGGTTGATCTTCACACCCAACTAAAGATCTTACAATACCAGAAGGCTCTTGTACTCAACACTTCTCTCTCTCACAATACTCTTCTCTCGACCAACTCAGTATCAACAGTAACAATAACAACACATCAACCCAAAGTACCAATCCAAAACACCAACCCAACCTAGGCCCTTTAGACCTCTATTTATACATTACAATCATTCACCGACATCCTTAGGCTGAAACCTAAGTGTCCAAAACCCTAGATACCAAAACCCTAGGTGTCTAAAACCCTAGGTCAACTTGACCCGTGTTTTTAGGGCTTCATCATCCTGTCTTTCCTTCCTTCTCGTGCGGTGCTCCAAAGCATATAATGGTTGATTTTTCCTCTTTATGAGTCATCCACGATCCTTCTTCCTTGCTTATCTATCATCCCCAATATCCTCACACAACATATTTCTTTCTCGGGCTTCGCTCCATCTTTTCTACTCTTTTGCTCACTTCAACCCAGTATCAGTCACTACGTCTTCCGCGAAGTTCACTTTTTACCTTTTCTTCCTTGTTCTTCACTTCCTTCCATAACCAAGGGCCAACACCCAACCGTGGATCAAGGAGATCGCAAGGTCCACTCTCTTAAATTTCATGAATATCCCCCACTTCAGTAGACATCAGGAGGTTAACGCGTGCATTGAACTCCTCCTGTCGTGATTCTATGGTAGGTACTTGTGGTTGGATAGGTGCATCATAGTGGATCTGAAACTGATCCACCTGATCACCAGACTAAGCATGTAGGGACCAGACCCTCAGAAATTCTACCCAGGAAAAATGTCAGATCACTCCTTGGTGCAACACATCAAGAATGCATATGGAAATGTGGAGAAAGGGAAGTAAGGTTGTAAGGTAGCCTCCATCCAAGATGGCTCAGTGAACCTAGCTTTCCATTTTATCACTGACAAGCTTGTCAGGAAGAACAAACTGATGCAAGTCATGAGGTTCATTGTTGACCTTGCAGGGAAGTGCGTCGAGGGCATGCATATGAACTGGGCGAGCTACCTTGTCAATGAATTAGATAAGGACTGTCGCGAAGCACAGGACCAAGGCTATGAGTTCCACTTCAGATGGTTTTTGATCCTCATTTCTTATGTCTCATGGGAAATACTAGAGGGAGAGACATTCCATGAAGTTGATCCATCTCAACCACTGGCTATGAGGTTCACCACCTTGTGGTATTCAAGCGATATGGTGAAGAAGTGGCAGTCAAACGGTGTCTTCCACACTTACTACTTACAAATCACACAGACCATTGAATATTTCCTCCGAATGACGTTGAATACACTCCATTGGTTTAGGCCACTCATGAATTTTCACACATACTGACACTTCATATGTATCACCACGCGTAAGGAGGAGATGCAGTCGTACTACAAGTTGACTGAGGAAGATATGGAGGAGATAACAAAGGAATGGTCGATTGAATTCCTTGTACTGGTTGGAGATGCAGAACTCTCCAACCCCAACATCATCGGAAGTCCTTTGGTCACCCGAGAAGAGTATGATGGACCAAGCATCACCAAGAATAAGAAGAAGAAAGAAGTGTAGGAGATAAAAAATGCATTAGAGGAAACTACGTCTGATTCACCTGGAGGAGGAGGAGACGTCAAAGTAAACCAAGAGAAGGAAGGGTAAGAAGAAAAATAGGAAAAGGGTGAAGTAATACTTCCGAAGGATCCCCTTATAGAGGTCGAGACATCGAATAAAAGGAAGGTTTCTCCAAAGAAACCCTCAGTGTGGAAGCAATCCTGAGCCAATAAGCCTCAGTCACAGAATGTGCTCACAGTGGATGATATTGGCCTCATCATCACAGTTGTAGTAGATACTTCAGAGGATATATTGCAGTGAAATGAAGAAAAGTAGGAAATGATGTACAACAGAATCAAGGTGGAGCTGAAAGGGGTACAACAAGCTCTCTATTCGAGCAACGCAATGTCTACTACGTCGTTGTCATCAAAAGGTATATAATTGGGGAATGAGCCTGCCCAACTACGCAGATTAGTAGATGCGATAGAGGCTCGCCTTCAATGAGTATAGGAAGAAAATGAGTAGGCCATAGAGGCCTTGAAGAAATAAAGGAAGGAAGCCCTAGAGAAACTTTGGGTTGCACAAAAAGATAAAGATGACCTCTGGGCGAAGTTAGAAGTGGACAGAGAAAAAATCCAGAAAGAGAAAGATCAGCTACTTACGGAGAAGATTGGAGTTAAAGAGGCAGTGAATAGATCACTTCACTCTGTGTCGAGATTGAAGAGACAACTAAGAGCCAAGTGGGGAAGCTTGGTGAGGCTATCTAGCAGCTCCAAGAAAGAGTAGCAGAGATAGAACTCCAAGTAGTTCTTAGAACTCCGCAAGAAGTACAAGATCAAATGGAAGAAACTGCTAGGAGCGTAGTAGAAAGAATCAGGGCATTGGCTTTAGAATGAAAATAACTCAGTGACCAAAGTGCGAAGACCTATGAGCTCCTTGTAGAAGACTCGGAGCTCAGGAGATTGGAGGCACAACTCCAGGAAGTGAAGTAGCAAGTGTCGACTATGAAATCACCACTGAAGTAGCTTACGACCATTGAGAATATGAAGAGAGCACAGGAGCAACGCACAGTTCAGTAGGAGGTCACTGCTATCGAGAGAAGAGTGATGGAGGTGACACAACAAATCCAGTCGGTGCAGGATGAAGCCTACACCCTTTTTGAAGAGATAGAGGGACAAGGTACACAGCTAGAACAAGTGGTCACAATAATAGAACAATGCTTGGAAGGGCCTGTCACCAAGCAAGTCATTCAGGAGTTCGTCGAGAAGGAGGCTCTAGTGAAGCAGCAAGTCGAGGCAGCTCAATCTAAGCTCGAGGCCTTCGAAGAAGTGTTTCCCATATCAGAGTGACTCAGGATGAGTCACAGGTGAGTGTTGGGGTGATGTTGTCCCTCGACCAAGTTTTAGGAGAACCTTGGTCATTTTTTACCATTTTTGGGACTTCGACAGGCTGGTCGAAGACACAACGCCCAGGAAAAGAGAAGATCATGGGATATCACCATTTTTGGCAGGATTTTTGGGTTTTAGGGTTTATGTGATGAGTATGGGATGTCGGCCCATGGGTTCACCCATGTTTAGGCCTCTTTTGTAATTTATAAATAAGAAGATAGGGATTAGAGCGAATTCTATCTGATTTAGCTATGTGTAGAGTACTAGTCATTGATTGGCTTAGTTCTTGGCTAGTAGGCTTTGTGCACACACATGATGAGGCTTGCAAAGCTAAGTGCAAGCATTTTGTAAGTGCTTTATGCACAGACTGTGTAAGGATTTGTGCTTTGACCTAACTCGGGGAAGGAGGATCTGGCGAGGTGCACATAGATCTCCTGTACTATGCGGAGTTGGCTTTATGGCTTGGTGCTTGTAAAGAGATCGAAGAGGCTAATAAAGAGAAGAAGAGTCAGTGGACGTAGCCCCACACTGGGGTGAACCATGTATATCCTGTGTTTATGTGCTTTGTGTTATGTTGTTCATGTTGTTTATGCATTTCATTTCTTAGTATAATGATCTTGATGTATGGTAGATAGATCTATGAATTCTTAGTGTTTATTATGTGAATTAATGTTGGATCTGAGATCATGCTAAGTTCTTAGATATGTTTGATCTATTTAATACTGCGTTGTTCTATAATTAGGGTTTAACCTGCGATGTGAATAAGGGTTAAAGACTAATGAATGTTAAATGTTAAGTGCTCCGTTAAGTAGTGTGATCACAAATTTGTGTCCCATCTAGGTTGTAGACACTTGAGTCCTGCAACACCCCCTTCCTCTACCTCAGGTGAGACTTCATCTGCTTTGCAGGTGTTCCGAAAGGGCCGGTAGTTAGGGTTTTGTTGGTGGGTTGTTGAAGCATTTAATCCTAGGTCTTCCCCTATGCCAACACTTTTCCATGAGAAATACCTCTTTATATAGGGGACAGAGATATGGTTAAAGAGATTAGGATGATCCCACCAAATCAGAGAAGTTATTAGGATCCCAACCATATGGATGCCACCTCATCTTCTAGAATATCCCCTTCTAGAAATTTTGTGAAGTTTGACCTTTTCTTAGCCTTTTGACATCATTGCACCCTAGTTGTAAAGCAGCCTGCAGAGACATCACAAACCAGCTTTCGGGTAGAGTGTGATGACCAAGCATCGTCACATCCTTCTTATGGTGCAGTCTGTGACGAACCTCCTTGATAAGGTTTTTGGAAGAGAAAGCTAGTCACTTTCCTCATGAAGATAGGCTCTTTTGGGAACATGAACACATGTTGTCAATGGATCACCAATATGACCAAAATAATGCGTAACAATAGATAGAGCGGATAACCGTCTAAAAGATAAATAATTCTCAATATTACCCCAAAATACCAAAACTAATGAACAGAAAGAAAAGAGAGAAGAGATCGGGTAACTATACCTTTAATCCCACATCTGGTGATGATTTGCTCACGCTTGGAAGTTCCACTCACTGCACGTCTCCTCCCAGGGCTGACCTGCATCCAAAGATAGGAAAATACAGAAATAAAATCATGCTATTCCATACATAGGTTAGGGTTAGATGTTAGAATGCTAAGTATAAATCAATAAAAATACTTAAGACACCATCATTTGGGATAGGAAAATGTAATTCTTTTATTCATAATACAAAGATTATATCTTACAATCTGAGTCAACCAATGTTCTATGAACCTGGTCCAAGCTCCTCTTTACCATGATCCAAGTGAATCTTGTACAAAATTATCCTCTCAACCTTCTGATCACTTCTATGGAAGGGAATGAATTTAATGGAGGAAGAAAGGGGTTGATGAGGGAATGCTGAGGCAATTTCTCACAAAAGGAAGCAATATCTTGGGTAAGGAGGGGAAGTGAAATCAGGCAGAGTTTCACTGTTCTTATGCTTAGATTGGAAATGAGACCCCAACACCTCCTTTTATATGTGAAAAGTATGGTTATTCGGTTGGGTGATGGGCTATAGTGGGTGGATTAGTTGGGAAACCTCCAATAGCCCGTGAATTTCAATGAATTCCTTGCAATTTTGTTTTTGCAACTTTTGCAAGTATATGCGGGTTGTAATGGTGCAACATGCATATGTACACAAGATGTAGTGGTGCAAAAAGCACATGTACATGGGATTTAATGGTGCAAGGTGCGTACACCTCCCAAAAAATGATGTTTTAAGAAGAGATTCTCAACAGTGCTCAGAAAAATATGCAACTAAGAGGGCCAAGGCCATGTATGCAAGAGTAGGGAATTTTAGGGCTATAACACTTCTAAATGATTCACCCCATGGAAGCTGGAAGGTTCTCTTATATTTGTACCTACCCATCTTACTGCGTGGTTTATTCTTTCACATCTCCTTGTGATACTTCATGTAACCTCTATTTCCAATTATCCAACCCTGTATCTGAGTCTGATGCGCATGAAGTGATACTTCTCTAACTGGGTACCCCATCTATGGTTGGATTTAGATAATATTATTCTCACGTGGTGGTTTTGTACAACTGGTTAATTTCCTCCAGGTCTAAACAAGTGGGTTCTACAAACCTTTCCCCTTCTAATGGGTCTAATGGCACAATGGATCTATATTCTCTTGACTTGAATGTCATATTCCTCGTCTTTAAGTTGATTATGGAATGATTTTCAAACACCCAATCCAAGCCCAACAATGTTGGATAAGGTGTTGTTCCATCCACTATCTCTATTACTTCGAAATTGACTTTAGTGCGCACAACATATAGATCTACTGTCACTCCTTTTAACCTTCCAATTGGTAGAACTATGTGTTGATTTTCTAGTTTCAGATGAACATGTGAATATCCTAATTTGGGATCTCTCATACATTTCCATGTCTTCTTGGGTAACACATTTTCTTTGGATCCCAAATCTAGTATAATATCTCCCATGTTGAAATCTCCAATATTGGCATCTAGTCTGAATTCTCTACTTGTTCTCCTCCTTGTATGCAGATGATTAATTGCTTTCTATTCTAGATTTCCCTCTGCCATTGTGCTACATATTTCTAACATATTTTGTATCACTTTAACAGATGATGGATCATTTAGTAGTTGAACACAAGATCACATAAAAGAATTAATTGTACTTGTCCTAGGGGTTGTGCTTCATTAGTGTGATCCAGCGATGGAGGCATCTTGTACGTTGGTACTTCCTAGGTATGTTGCGTAGTTGATGTCGATGCAATGTATGGATTCAAGAATTCTTGTCGAGAATACTTGAATATCTCCTTTTCTTTCTATGCATCAAACTTATTCTGCGGTTTGACATTCTTCTTCACCAATTGGTGTTGTGTTGGATCTTGTCTTATTGTGTCGTTTCATGTCTTATCTCCTCCATGCGTAACTATGTTGATATTTCATTCTCCATCTCATGCTTCCACCAAAATCCATTGAACATTCTGATTATTCTAATTTATCTTTTCTTGGATATTCCCCAATAGTGTGGGATAGTCTTCTCTGTCATGCTCTAATAAACATCAATACATACATGTCACAAGTGGAAGTGGAAATTCCCTTGCATAGTGTCTTGGTTGTTGATAGTTGTGGCATACCACTGGTCCTCTGCCTCTTCCAAAGCCTCATCCTCCTCTTCCTCCACCTCTGTAGCTAGCTCAATATCCTTGTGGTGCATTGTACTAGGGAACCTGGTTATACTGCATGGGATTATAGTGTGGCTATGTGGTATTGTATTGTGGTTGCACAGTGTTATATTTCTTTTACATAGTGTTATAAAGGGGTTGGTACTTGGTTAAACTGTGGTACATATTTCTTGGTCATCATTTATGCCTGCACCCTGTAAGTATTTGATGTTATTTCCCTCATTAGGTTCATGGTCCTACAATATTTGTCATCATGGCCTACCAACTTGCAAAAGTTACAATATGAACTCTTATGTATTGTTTGGTATTTCTTCATCATTGGACAGTGATATGGATCATGCCCCTATTTCTTACATATATCACACCATACTCCTCTTGTTGGCAAAGGGTTTGGCAGTCTTGTTTCCATGTACTGTAAAAATGTTGGTCATTCATTCTTATGGTGTCCTTATGTCCTACATGTGGTACACCAAATGGTTTCTCTTTGGTCCTTACCCCTATTCTGGTTTAGCTAAAATGTTAAGTTATTTAGATCCTCCTTCATCTCATATATGCCTGGATCTATCTTCTAGTATTGGTTCTCTTCCAATTGTAGGGATTCCTCCAGAGCCTCTTCTTGCCTCTGAAACTTCTGTTGTTGTAAGGGGTATTTCAAGTGTGGGAGTGGTGAATTGATAAACATATGTCTATGCTACATATTTGTTATGTTAGACTTTATCTTTCCCTTCAATCATTTGAATCTTTGTTCAATATCCCACACATATTCTCTTGGTTTTTGTCTAATCTCTATCATATCATTCATATATTGATCCTCTGAGCTAGGCTTCTCAAATTCATTTATCAATAGATTTTTTATATCTCCAATAGTTCTGGTTGTCCCTGGTGGATTTTTTGAATCTAATCTCATGTACCAATCCATTGCTTGATATCTTATCATTATCACTAACTACACAAGTTTAGTGTCCTCATATGCGATATGTTTTTCTTCCTAGATATTTTCACAAATAAAGAAGTTCTTCTCAGGGTCCTTTGACACCTCTCCTTTGAATTTTGGTAACCTGATGGTGGGACCATGTCCTTCCATCCTGAATGTTGAACTACTACCTCTGCGCAGTGTAGATACTTGACTAATTATTCTTGAAATGGACCCCCCATTTGTTTTTCCCTGTGTATATGTACTTCATGCTATCTTCCTTCTCCCGAAATTCAGTTGTCTAAATGGTGGTGTTCTTATTGGTATATTAGTCACACATGGGCTTATGGGTTCCACATTGACACTGATATGGATAGGAGTGTTTCCTTATATTCCTTCTCTTGGACCTCTCTTATTCCTCTCATATGTCGAGCACAGGATTTCCTCAATATTCTCCACAACACGAAGATCCTCTACCTCTTCTTCATCACTTTCTAGGCCCTCCCTCATGGTTACGACTCTCTTCTTGGTGTTCATTTTATATTGGTAGGTTACTCCACTGATCATTCTTATAGTTGTTTCCATGATATTCTTGATATGGTCTTCCTCCATCATGATTGGTTCCAAGGCCTCCTCCTTCTTTCCTTTATCCATTTCTCCTTCCATTTCTCCTTCTCCCGTCAGTGCTTCCCCCCTTCCCCCATGCACATAGAGAAGTTTAGTTGTCTAAGTCCATTGTCATAAAACCTTTGTTATATAGTAAGATATTAATGGTATTATATAGTGATATAATATACCTACCTTGAGGTCCCTCCAATAACTCTTTCTCTGTTGCGCTATAATACTTTGTCATATCTATAGAAAATTCTATCATAAATCTTGCAACAATGTTGTCTAACCCAAAATCTACTACACACGTAAATTTGTTGTTAACTTGTTGTAACTATGTCATTTCTATAGGATTCCACTCTAACTGTTTGATCCATTTTGTAGGATGGTTTTATTTCAACCTTAATATCCACTCCTACAATACATGCGGGAAATCACAAAAAAATACTTCTTGCAAGTCACTGAATACGTACTTGTCTAGGTATTTTCACAGTTTTAACTTTGGGTTTCTATTATCTTTCTGTGCAAACTCTAGCTCCTTTGTTTTCAACCAACTCTCTATCTTTGTCTTTGTTGGGTTCCATGGCCTCAACATCCCCTTTTATATTCTCATTCTCTTAACATCTTGTCATCATATATCATCTTCAGTAGATCTCATTCACTCAGTCCTGTCCCATTCCACCCAAAAACATAACCATTTGTTGGATATCTAATCTACTTTATTAGTTACCTACTCCAATCTTACTATCATAGATGGACCCAGGTTTAGGTTTAAGAAGATTCCAAAAAAATCCCTCTATACCTATTGGCTCCCTCTGGTAAATCAGAAGGAAATGCAACACACAGGGTGTACTACGCAGTCTCACCTGAGATAGCTCTATGGGTGGCTGCAATAATCAGGTGCTTGCAGTCGGGGAATGAGTGGAGATTTGTGGTTGTACCTTGTGATCTGTATTTATTTAGTCTAATCTCTTGATTAAAACAATCCTTCTTGTTGATTCATTTAGAGTATCAGATATAACTAATTTATTCATTCATTTATCTAGCATTCAATACTTAACAACAATAGAGATTCATACATTCAATCACATAACACAAGTGTTACCATGGTTCACCCCCTCATGGGATACATCCACAAAGATCTGGCTCTCAATATTCTTATTATTTCTTAACAATATTTCACATCGTATGTGTTTACAATCTTGGATCTTACAATATCAACATGCTTCCCGATCCATGTGAGGATGACTAGATTGCACCAGGCTCCTAATACTATGATCTAACCCTTGGGACCGAGTTTCTCACTTCCTCTCTAGCTCACCAGGTTACAAAGTAGTACATTTCTTACAAACCTTACAACTTTCCAAACTCTCTCTTTGCCCTTTTATCTCTATGGTCTCCCTCCAATCTGTCCTCCCCTTTTTGATTCCCCTAAGTACTACTTATATATTCTTGGATCATCAACCATTACAATACATTGCAAAAACCCTAACCCTAACTTAATTAGGTCTCCCTTGCATGCGCACCTCACATGATTCCCTCGCACATGCTTCTTTCCCTCCAGCTGCCTTTCTTCCCTTCGTGCTTCTCTTCCCCAAAATAGCCTTTTCCCCAAAATGGGTTTGCCTCCAATAGCCACCTAGATAAGAAATAAATAAACTAGGTAGAAGGATAAGTCCTAAGAGTGACAAGGGAAATTAAATACCCATCAAGAGTAAGTGTTAATATGTTATGGATCAAGGATTGCTTCATGGCTTATGGTGTCCATATCTACGAATGATTTTGTTGAGGGTGCACTTGATATTGAGTTACCCAATATTTGCGTGCCAAATTTTACCAAACCCATTCATTAGCCATCTTTCCAATCCTTGTTTCCATTTATAATTTTCTTTGAGGGTCCCCCTTTATGGGTTTCCAATATTTATCATTAATTTTTCAGGACCGTGGTTAACATTTAATGAGTAGATCTCAAACTGGACTAGATTTTGGTGGTCCTTATTTTATAGCAACTACAATCTACCTTTGGGACATCAACCCCTTTCTCATGAGAGCATGTGGCATAGCTGAAGTTTAGAATATATTAAAGGCTTTATGAATCAAAATTTTAAGTATGGTCAGGGGAGGAATGTTATCCTTGAGAGGGTCCCCTAGTATTACCCCTTTTCCTTGGGTGGTGACAAAATGGGACTAGGGAACAAAAGTTGACCACCAAGGTGAACCAAGGAAACCAAGACAAATTCTCAAGCATGTGATCCACTATCCAAATTCAACCAATGATACTTGTCCACATGCCCAATAAATTGAACATAACACCTTGCATGAAAAATGGACTAACCATACCTCATGGTGATGTTGGCTTATGATGCCCCATGCTCTAGGTTACTTGAATGTGATGAGACTTGGTTGATATGTGTTGGGAGGAAAATCATGGGGGTTGTTGGGATTCCATATGTGGACATGTTGATCATTATTTCATGGTGTATATCATGCTCTCCATTGTGGGCCTCGAGACATGACATCCTCCAATTACCCCCAGGCATGGGGGGTAACATGACCAATTGATATTAGTTGGAGTGAAGATGGATGAGGAGGATCATTGTATAACCCTTTTGTGTTCCTTTCCAGATTCATAGGACAACCTAGTAATGTCCATTGGAAGTAATATAAAGACCTTGGTGCTTGATGAGGTTGTGATTTCTTTACCCTTAGAGGAGGTGAGGTAGAAATATTTTGACTAATGAGGACTTAGTTGTTTGTGGAAGATTGAAGGAGAAAGGAAATGATATAGAAAATGGTAGATCCAAATGCCATGGGAGACATAAGTCCATTGGAAATTCCAAAGAAAAATGTGGGAATTGTGGCAAGGTTGAGAATTTTAGAAGAGATTGTAAGGAAGAGAAAAAAAGAATAATAAGGAAAACTATGATTTTGATGAAGATTATAAAAAATATTCTCAGGACGATAGTGGAGAAGCCTTTATTGCATCTTTGGAAACCTGTGTAGGCTAGAGTGCATGGTTGATAGATTTTATAGCTTCTTTCCATATGAATTCCCATTGGCACTTGTTTTCATTTTATGAGAAATATGATGGTGGGGTCATATACCTTGGTGATGATTATATTCTTAGTTGATCCAGGTGGATATTAGTGGCCACCCACCTGTTCCAAATTCCAACAGGCTCATCTTGATAGTTTTCAGTTCAACACGTTTCTCTGTAATGGGTACATCTGTTTGTAATTGTGGGTTATGCACTTCTGGGGCTGTCCTGAAGCTCGACACAACATCCAAGTGGATAATGGTGGCCACCACCTATTCCAAATGGCTTATTTTGGAAGTTTTCATGTCAGCACATATTTTTGTACTTCCAGGGCCGTTTTGGGGCCCTAAACAGTGTTTGCTTGGCTTTCCATAGTCAAAATATAGGCATAGTCGTATTTTGATGGCATAATGTGTATTTCTCAAAAATAATTTTCCAACATACTATCACATGCCTAAAACGAAGATCATATGCAAAATTTATGACCACGGGAAGTTGATGTACTAAATTACCCCAATGGAGCCCACATGAATTTTGGTGCTACATCTCCCAGGGTTAGGTTTTTGGATGTCTAGGGTTTTGGAATTCATGTTTATTATAAAAATGACTTCATAGCCTCATTGTACACATATTATTGCTAATGAGTGTAGCCATCACATCCTTTCTCAGAGATAAACTGCCACCATTCTAGTGAGTCTTACACTCTATATTTTTACAGTCTCTGTACATTTACTTCATTAATAGAAATCATGTATTATTGTATTTCTCTGTTTCTAGTAATATTTACGTGTACTTCATTGTAATATCTCTTCTTTCATTTCATTTCGAAAATAATCTAGATCAGTGGTATCAGAGCAGGATTCTCTTGATATTTTTTCAGTTCATGTCCCCAACAAGGTCTAAGTATAGCAAGTTGGTTCTTGAGCTTGTCTCTCTTGAGTAAAATCACTCTCACATGCCCAAGTAACCCTCAATGGAAAAAGAAAATAAAAATGGTGGAGAAGAAGATTCTATTAACCTGTTTCTTGAAAAAACTCTTGCGTGAAAGAGGGACAAAATGATGGATAATTTTTCCCACATGATTCAAATCCTGATGATAATAACATGTGCATATTCATCAAGCAACCACTTTGGAGGAACCTCTCCCTTCAAGGTATAAGTTAATTTTGATATTATCATATTTGAAGGTCAGATAGATGTGGATTCCTTAAAAAAATGGTTAAATCTGCTGGAAGCTTATTTCTCTATTCACAATTTTTCCATCAGGGAAAAGATCACCTTTGCACTCCTCAAGCCTCTCCCCCATGTCAATCATTGGTCAGAAACTTACTGGGAGAAAATTTCCACAGAGGAATATGGAATATATGGGGTTGAGCCAAATTGGTATTTTTTTGTGGATGTGGTCAAGGAACAATATTGCTCTGTTGATAAATATGAAGACCATTACATGAGATGGACCACACTACAACAAGAGAAGAAACTCATCTCAACTGAGGTCATCAAACAATTTGGGTTGTAAACAACACCACACCCACAACCATACAACATCATGTGGCTTCACCAGTGAAAATATCTCTATGTGAGCCAATAGTGCATCCTCTACTATGGCATCCAACCCTTCAAGGATGAGGTAGTGTGTGATGTTTCCCCTCTTGATGTATGTGATGTTGTTTTGGGACAACCATATATATGTGGAAACATCATGTTGTTTATGAGTCTCGACCCTATAGTGTCATTATTACTCTGGGGGGTTAGATCTACAGGATACTAGAGGTAGTTCTGACTACTGTTCCACCAAAACAGTTACACAAGGTAATATCTCATACTGCAAAATTCAGCCTCTTCACAATCTATTCAAAGGATTCACAAAAGGACACTAAAACCATGACAGCCTCATCACCTTCTATCCAGTAGAAATAGATCATAGAAGCAAAAGAATATAGTGTTTCATCACTTATGATGGTGCCTACAAAATGCCCTGTCAAGCCCAGAGACAACAGGTTGGTGGAACAAATTCAACCCCACCAACAATAGGTTCATAACAACCTTCTGTAGACCAAGCAACACAACTTCTCTAGCAAGGAACACAACTCACCAAGATTCATATTTAGAAAACACTTTCCCCTCTTCCTTAATAATTCAACGCAATGGAGACCATTTATTCCTAAGGGGGGAAGACTGATCTAGGTAGATATTAGTGGCCACCCACCTGTTCCAAATTCCAACTGGATCATCTTGACATTTCACAGTTCAACATGTTTCTCTATAATGGGGAGATCACTTTGTAATTGCGGGTTCTGCACTTCTGTAGCTTTCATGAATCCCAACACAACATCTAAGTGGATAATGGTGGCCTCTAAGCTATTCCAACTAGCTTATTTTGGAATTTTTCATGTTAGTAAATATTTTTGTACTTTCAAGGCTGTTTTGGGGCCCTAAATAGTGTTTTCTTGGATTTCCATAGTTAGACTATAGATGAAGTCATATTTTGAAAACATAATGCGTAGTTCTCAAAAATACCTTTCCAATGGGCTATCACATGCCTAAAATGGAGATTGTATGAAAAAGCTACTACCTTAGGAAGTTGATGTACAAACTTACCCCAACATGGTCCACATGACTTTTGGCTCTTCATCTCCTAGGGTTAGGTTTTTGGATGTCTAGGGTTTTGGCATTCATGTTTATTATAAAAAGGAATTCATAGCCTTATTGTACTCATATTCTTGCGAATGAGCATAACCGTCACATCTCTTCTAAGAGATAAGTTGCCACCATTCTAGCGAGTCTTTCACTCTGTATTTTTACAGTCTCTATACATTTGTTTCATTAATATAAATCATGTATTACTGTATTTCTTTGTTTCTGGTAATATTTATGTGCACTTCATTGTAATATGTTTTCTTTCATTTCATAGCCGTCACATCTCTTCTAAGAGATAAGTTGCCACCATTCTAGCGAGTCTTTCACTCTGTATTTTTACAGTCTCTATACATTTGTTTCATTAATATAAATAATGTATTACTGTATTTCTTTGTTTCTGGTAATATTTATGTGCACTTGATTGTAATATGTTTTCTTTCATTTCATTTCAAAAATAATCCAGATCATTAGTATAGTTGGCCATGGTAGAGTCTTGATCATATTCCTTAATGGTAGAGGAAGTCCGTAAGAATTTGGTAGACAAAATGTTGGAAACGGGGTGAGAATGAATGCAATCACATATGAATGTGTGCCTTTTCCTTAGAACATGCATGCATTCCTAGTAATATAGACTCGAAACACCTTGAACCATCATCTGGGATGCCAACTTGAGTCCTCAACAAGAACAAACATGCATTCTCAAGAATGTGCATGTGCTCTAGGAATGTGTGTGTGTTCCTAAATAAAAGGTATAATGGATGATTTATTCCCTCATTATATTTACCTCACGATGCATTTGAGGATTTATTGAGAAAATGGAAGTCCTAGTATTTGATGACGAGGTGTCCATACGATATTGACATTGTATTTGGGGTATTCCAGGAATTTACTCACACATAATTCCATGTTTTTTTTAATTTCCTAAATTGTTTAAAGGATTAAAAAATGAACCTAATTTATATAGATTTCATCATTAAATTGCATCACACATAATTAACATGGAACCTAGAGAAAACCAAAACCCAACACCCCCATAGGAAGGCACACCAAACTCCAACCCACAACCAACAAATATAAACAGGAAAATTGATGAAGGGTTGAGGTGTCTTAGATCTATTGTCAAATAATTATGGAGTACTAGAGAGACAACCTAATTGTCCTTATATACTTCATTGGACACTATTGTATCATCCATTTCAAGTGCCCAATGGAAATTATCCAATATTTCTTATTATAGGTATAGGATGTTTGAATATTAAAGGAATGGACTAGATAAAAACCAAGTGAGAGAACAAAAAATAAAAAAATAAGAATTGATGTCATTGTTCATTGATCCTAGAACTGGACTATAGCCACCAGCTACAATCATAGATGATTTTAGGGGCTAAATTTCACAGATGGGATAATTTTCCATGCTTTTCCCCCAAAAAATATTCGCTAATTTCCATTTTTTTTTAAATGTTTCACCCAAATTCTATAGAATAAAATTATTTTATCTTTAAAATAGCCCAAATTTGATAGAAACTATATAAAATCATTAGAAATTTGAATATTTTTACATAAATATCACCAAACATTTTACATTTTACATATTAATAGATAGTAATATTAGCCAAGGTTTCTACATATTGAGATCAATTTCCATCCTTAAAATCATCCCTGGTTACAATGAGACACATTTTTATGGACTAGTTCACCCACCAACAATTTAAGGATAATTGGATGGATAAGTGAATTGTGGTTTTTGACAAACCTACCTGTAATAGTAGGGAGGTGCCTCTATATTTACTTAGGAAATTAATAGCAGAGTTTATGTTGGGTCACCATGTCAACTAATTTGACATTGGTGAATTCCAAGGGGTGGGTTTTTGGTGCGCACAAGACATAGAAAATGATAGGTGTGGCCTAGTGCTAGGTCCTCTTCCTCCTAGGAGAAGTCCTAACCCCACTTCTCAACACCCTCTTGTTACAAAAGGAATCACCCAAACACAGTTATCCATACTAGCATTGGATCTCATCTTGGTGCAACATGGAAGTTTTGTAGAATTTTTTTAGCATGAGGTACCTATAGGTAATGTTGGGAGAGGGGCTAGACCTTCAAGCCTTGTCATAGCGTGCATTGAGGAGAGGATACATGGAAAAAATAGGAATTCATGTGAACCTCACAGATGCTCGAGTTGTGGGAATATTTTTTATGGGCTAATGTAGGCCAATAGACATGAGAGTTTCATGGAGGAGGTTGCTATCTTTACCATATATATATATATATATATATATTTGTGTATTTTTTCCATATTTTATTATATAATGTATGGGTTTTCTATGCTTGGATAATAGACCCTCAATGTTGGTATATACATTAATGCCAATTTCCACAATTGATGTAGCAATAGAGACAACCTGCTCATTTGGTGTACCACATGCATAGGTATGCATCACCTTTGATAAATTCACCATAGTGATTTTCCTATTCTATGTCATACTATAATATAATGTTGTTGTGTTTATATAGGTTGTTGTACCATATGGTGATGAACCATGTCCACCTAAGATAGACAAGTCACCCCCTTCAAAGGTATCACGTGTCAAGTTAAATCTTGTTTCAATGTGAAATTTGTTATATTGTTTTGGTTGAATTTCACATTTTTGTACTCATAAAAATATTATAAATATGTATATAGTTTTCTTCAATTATTGCTAGGTCACCTTTACCACCACCCTTACATCCACCACCACTAAATACACTCCCCCCATTGTTTTTACCCTGTTATAGGGCTAGTCCAGTCCTTGGACACCTTACCCTGTTTCTTGGGATACCTCTTTCCACCCTAAGGGTTTTACCATATCTCGTACAACCCATGGGGGTTTATCGCCACCCACCACCACCAATTTTTCCATCCCATCCATCCATAGTGGCTCCACTCATATTCCATCCACTCCCACCAAAGTTTCCATTGCATCCATACACATTGGATGCACCTATATGCCACCCACCCCCACCATATTTTCCATCCCATTCATCCATAGTGGTTTCACGCATATCCCATCCACCAGTCATCTCTATTACAAACCATATTATTTCCTCTAATGAGTCCACTAAAATAGATGTTTCCTTGAAGTAGCTTGTACAATAGAGTGCTCCACCTGCCAATGACTCTCCATTGTTGCCTGATTTATTCATGGTGAGATAATTTGTTAATGATTTTTTATGTATCATGAATGGAATTAATTTTATGCATTTAAAAAAAAAATCATTCTTAATCCTTGTAGCTATTGTAGGGTGGAATCATTGAGATATTAGGGTTTCTTTGTCTAGTATTCGAAACGACAAATCATGCCCAAGCACAAAACCACTTGAGGTGATGCTTCAATTAAGAAAAGAAATATCGATTTTTGGGATGCACCCGATAGTTTCAAGGGTGGAAGTGGTTAATGAGTGACCAATGAGTGTTATTTTGTATCTAGGGAACCATATGTCACTTTTCCATGTTTGGGAACTTGCTACCATATTGTAAAAAAGGTACAGTTGAGATAATTTTGAATATATATATATATATATATATATATATATATATATATATATATATATATATATATATATATATATATATATATATATATATAATCATGGCACGTGTTTTATGAATTGCAGCGTTTGTTTAATTGATGTTGATGATTATTATGATTATTATGATAATGCTAAAAATTATGTTATTCATTAGGAGAATGAAAAATAATAAACTAAAAATCTACCATATCTAACATGATATCCTCTATCTTTACCTTTCCAAAAACTCATTGTAATAAACTAAGGTAAATTCAAAAGTTCAAGAGTACCTTACTCTACACAATTACCTTTCCTGAATGTCAAAAAACACCAATTACATTTTTCAATGTTTCTCATGCCATATTAACAACCATTATTTAATTGTTTGATTATTTATTATAATCAAATAGAACTGTTGTTTTATTTATCACTATAAAGAAAACACCCAACCATTCAATTTTCATTGTTATTCCCTTACCTTTCCAAAATTTTTATTTTATTTCTAATCATCTATCCAATGGATTTCCCTAGCTATGAAAAATTTCAGCAATATGATAATCAAAATTCAAGGCATGAATGATGGGATTGACATACAATCCAACCTAGACTTGAATACAAGTAAATAACTATGGTCACTTGGACATCAATATTCATAGAGTAGAGAATCAAACTCACAGGAGGAGAGGGAGAGATAGATATTTGTGTGTAGAAGTGTTGGCGCAAAAGTGTTCAGACCAGGGTCCTTCTTAGGTTACCAAAAAAAGGTACCAAAGTATTCTAGAGATATGGCATATTCATCTTCCTGGGAGGGAAGAAGTCTCACCCAAAGTGCAACCAAGAATTGACAGATAGGTAAGGGTAAGGAGAATACTTGGACATATCTCTAAGGCATCAAGGCTCATTGTGGTCTTGCATGGAATATACTAAACCTGTAACAGTCTTGAGGAATTCCTAACTAGGAAATAAAGAAACAAAGTTGTGTTGTTATTCATACAAAAGCATTTAGGTAAATCATACATAAAGATAATAAAGAACAACATTCCATTCATGCATTGCGACTAAATACACAAGAAGTAGATTCAAAATTTAGGCCTCTTGTAATGACCCTTTTCTTATTACTGTAAATAATTTCATAAATAATCTGAAACACTAGCTAAATTATAATTAATTATGATATAACCTTAAATTGATCACAAGTTATTAATTAATTATTTTGGATTATACTTAAGCTGAAATA
>ML786865.1:118900-153822 GCA_009831015.1 Picea engelmannii | reverse complement strand
ACAGATAAGGGAAATTAATGTATGGATAAGGGGTTGATGAGGAGTAATGGAAGGTGCGAGGGCGGTGAAAGGAGGATAAGGGAAGGAGAAGGACGGGGGAAAGAGGATTATTATTCATTTTTTGGTCGGGATTTCATTGAGAGGGGAGGAAGGGAGATTTTGGGGAAGCATTGGGGGAGAATGAATTAACAGTGGTGACAGTGGGGATTTACTGTGCACACCGTGGCTGAGAGGTTTGGGCTTGGAGGGCTAGGACATCCGTAGATGTCCTAGGGCCAGGTGCACTGGTCGGTAGGGTGGCCGGTTTTGGGGGTGTTCAAGCGAAGGTTCAAGCGAGGATTCAAGCTTTCAAGCTGCAACGGATGGTAGCATCAGTGATAGGTATTTAAACTCCAAATTGTAAATTGCTTACTTAAATTTAATATTTATTGCCAGATTTATTTACGCAAGTATGCACATAGCTTGCAAATTATGAAATCTATACTTCTTAAAAGCTTCAGAAATTAAGTAAATTGGCACATAAATTAGGTAAATTAGTAGAATTATATTGTCTTTTAAATTCTGGTTGTTACACCTCTATTTATATTGATAATACCAAACTATGATACATTGTCTGCCTGGGTCTCACCCAGATATCCATATTCAAACATACTATAGTATTGGCCCATTACATTGGTGACTCTCTTCACAACATTAGCATTCAACAACAACAATAATACAAATAACTCTGGATCATCCTCCTAATAACATTTCTACATCCTATTAACCCTTCATTAGCCATTACAATCACATCGGTCTCATATATATAACACAATTTTGTTGTTTAAGAACTTGAGAGTTATTTCTTTTCTTGATCTTTCTGCTGATGTTGCACTGTCCCTTTAACAATTTTTTGTTTCTTTCTTTCGTGCATTTTCCATCTCCTCAATAGCTTACGCAAATTCTATTCTCCAAAATGAAGCTGCAACATGTTGTGTGCAACTTCTAACCAACAAAATGAAGGGACCAAAAGGCTCTGACCATAATCCTTGACTCGCTCCGAGTCAAGTCTTCAACTTTTCATGGTCTTTGGGTTGGCTTGTTTCTCTTTCTTTCCTTCTAGTTCTAAGTTGCTTTCACTTTCGGCTTGGGATGTTTCTTCTTTCTCTTCTTCAAATGAAGGGCCCAAATCAGGAATGAGTTTGAGGGCTCTCTTCCTGACCTCTTGAAAATTATCCACTTTATCCTGCCACTTCCTAGAAATCAGTGAAGCTTCAACAACAAATTATTGAGTGGCATCTATGATGCACTCCTTTGGCTTTGATGCAACCAAGGAGTTCCATTCAAAGTTAGTGATGGAATCTACTTGATGCATTTGTAGGTATGTTGTCTAAACTACAGGTTGAAAGTCTTGTAGCTCTTTCTTGGAAATGGTTTGGGCTTCATATAGTGCATTTAACTCATTGTCTTCTTGCTGGATTTTGTCAAACTTCACCTATTATTCTAGAGGATCCAAGGTGTTGGTTGCTTCTACATTAAGTGATTGGATCTTTGTGCGCAAGTCCTCCAATGTGTTGTTGCATCTTGAGATGATTCCCATCCAATCATTTACTTCTCTGAAGATATTAGTGCATTCGGTAGTCCGTTTGTGCAAGGTTTCTCTTTCATTATTCCCTTCTAAGAAAATCTTCTCCATTTTCTGTTGGAGCTTCTTTGGTTGCAGTTCATATTATTTCTTGTTGTCTCACAACTGTGCCTTGAGGTTTTCTTCTCTTTCTACCAGTTCTAACCAAGAGACATGAATCAAATCAATCTGCTCCACTGGCTCTCTTGTTGTGTTGGAATTTGGTAGCTGAGGCACTATCTTATTGACCGTCATCTAGGTCTTGAAGAGTTTTTCTTTGAATTTCTCCACCTTCATTTATGCCTGAATCTTGGAGTGTTCTTGTTGTGTTCATTGTTCTTGCACAACTAGTCCTTCCTGTTTCAAGAATTACGCTTCTCTTTCAACCTACTGGATCCTCTGCTCCATTTGTTTAGTTGAGTCTCTGATTATTCCTACCAATTGGGTTGTTGGTAGTTGCGTGATTTTTATCGATGAAGGAGCAACATCCATGGGTACTTGAACTTATAGTGGTAGTACACTAGCCATTGATTTTTTGGAGGGTGTCTCCACATATTCTTCTCCTAGGGATGGCCCTTGTAGTTGGTGTGAAATTATGGCCTTTAGTTCTTCTAGGAATTGAGGAAAAGATTATGTCTTGGCCAGGAAGAGCTGTAACAATTTCGCACATATATGTGGGTTCTGGAAAACTAGTTCCAGTTTCTCTTGCAAAGATGTTGCACTCTGCCCTGACATAGTTTCAGGTTCCTTCTGAACCATTTTTGCTTCTGGATATTTTTGTGACAAAGTTTCTGGGGTGTTGCTTCTATGGGTGGAAATATCAACATTGACTATTGAGAGAGGGTGCTGAGTTCTTGGTACTTGCGGTAGTGGAACAATTTGACTCTCCATTGAAGGTGAAGTGTCATGAATGGGTATAAATGGAATGACTGAATGACTCGATATTTCAGGGGCTAGGGTAATGAGTTTTAGTACATGCTCAGTTAGGTCGGGGGGGGTCCAACTGCATGGGCTTGGGTGAAGTGGTTTGGGGTTGAATGGTCATTCCTTGTGGTGGCTATGGGGATTGTGGGGGCAATGGGGGTTTCTCAGTGATTATGGTTGTGGATGCAATGGTATCTATTTCAAGATCATCTTGGATTTCTATCATTGTTTGAGCAGCCCGATTGGTTTCTCAAGTACGAGGTATGGTCTAGGAAATCGGTTGGGGATTCAAAATGTTCACTGGGGAGAGAATTATCCTGGGTTTCTTAACTAGTGTATCTCTTATGAAAGAAACAACGAGGATGTCATTGAAATCTTTAACTGATAGCACAACTTGGTCAGGAATTTGCAAGAACATGGGAAATGTTCTCTTCTTTTGTTTTAGATGTTGTGCATCCTCTTTGTCTTTTGAGTTCGTCGACATCGAGACATTTTTCTTCTTCCTAGATGGGCTAGAACTTGATCCTACTCCTTCTTCATGCTCCTTTTTCTTCCGAAGCTCTGCAGGCAAGAGGTAGTGCATGTTAGACTTGCGTGGATTGCACTTGACACCAATCCATGACATGAATTATTTGTCAAAGGTTTTCTCATCTAGGTAGAAGGGGAGCAACCTCGATTGGAAGTCTTCTGGCTTCATATGCCTCGACTAAACAAGAGTGTTGTGGATGTTCAAGCCAAAGGCGATGTTCCAGGTGTTCATGTTTAACAACTCTTTTTGTATGTGCCATCTCTAAGTTGTGTCAATCAGTAGGCTATACCACTTTGAGAAAGAGACATTGTTGAATTCCTGGTTCTCTTGATCTTCCCTTGAGTGCCAAGGTTTGAAAATTTTGGCAAGGTGACCTTTTTCCACTAATTCCAACTGTCTCCCCATTGGCAGATTCCATTTCCACATGGATAATTTTATTAATAGGTACCCATACGTAAATGTTTCACATTTATTTTGAGCTTCCTCACATGCTACTAGGTGTCCCTCTAGAAGGTAGCTACACCAGTTGAATACAACCTTGTTTGCAAAAAAATTAGCTATAGATAGTGCATTGAGGGTGCATTCACCTTTGTAATAGGACTGCATGACCTTTATTGCGATTATATAACATGTTGTTCGGACCATTTTTGGGATAATTGGGTCAATCCTTGTTGTTCAACCACCTCTCTGTGTGTCGAACTTCTCATACAGGATAATCTCACCTTTCTTTTTCCCATGCTTGCTCGGGCCTTGGAATCCTTTGGTGACATCCTCACCCTCAAGAGATATCTGGTGAGCTGGTAGATTTTGTCTGCATGAATCGTATACCTCTGATCAAGCCATAGGATTCTGTTATGTACTCGGTTGATCAAGAATTTCGTGCAACACGCAACTTCACCAGTGGTCTCGAAGACCGGTAAGTCTCTGAGGTTCATGATTGTAGAGTTTAATAAATTGATAAATGTGGGCTTGGGGACAAAGTGCCTACCTCCGATGGAATCTGAATCCAAGTCCCATAACATGTTGATGTTCATATGTGGGAACAACACTTAGTATACCAAATCCATTTCCAAGAGATTTACTTGCTCTATATTTCCTTTGACATCCTCGAAGATCTCGATCCGAGGATCATGCGGTTCATATGGGATTTCTTTTTTGGGAGCTGAACTTTGGCCCCCTGTTTCTCTCGGGAAGTGTTGATTTTATAGGTAAATTGGGGTCATATTTGTAACATGGGAACGAAAATATCTCAAGGTATGCACAATTGTAGGATATAAAAAATCTAGCTAACGAAAAACAATGATGATGCTCATGGATTGAAGGAGTCTTATAACTGGATAACTAGAGAATTTATGTAAGAACACATAAAGACACTCATGATTAGTCCATAAACACATTTTAGGCTTAGGTGTGCAACAGGACAGATAACGAGGTAAGATCTATCAATTGATCTTGGATTTTGATGAATGGACTGACATGGACATGGTCACACTAAGGGGCTTATCCTTTTAATGGTTGAGAGGCAGGGGGGACATTGATGGCATCTGTGTGTATCATGCATTTATGGATTAATGGAAAGTTATGATGGGTTACGATGGCTATCATAAATTGTATGACTGGACTGGTTACGTGTGGCACATGGGCTATGATTGAGCTCAAATTCTCCCTCCCTCCAACCACAATGGGGGTACCCATCATATTAAATGAATTCATTTAATGTAATGGTGGATATTCTGATCCTATTTGGTTGAGTAAGTAATTATGTGCAAAAACAATGCTTAAACTGAAAAATAATATATGTCGTGGCACATTAAATGCACACTTCTACGTTTATTAACTGAATTAAACAAATTGTAGAAAATGAAAATATAACTATTGTACATTCTCCTTTGGAGTGGAGAGACCTTGATTTGACTCAAGCATAATAAATGAAGGGCTTTAGGTGGGCGCCATTCACCCATCCTGGCCGAAGGATACCATCTAGTTGCATGAGCGCGACTACACCAGAATGTCGGATTTCCACAACTATGAATGGACCCAGCCAATGCATGCACAACTTTCCTAGATGTTTCTGATGTTGACCGTCATATAAGAGTACTTTATCCCCTTGTGAGAATATTTTTTACTTAATATTCTTGTCATTCTGATCCTTTTGTCTAGCCTTCTCAACTGTCTGATGAAAATCCACTAGAAATCTTTCTTCCTCAAGTTATTGCAAGTAGGAAATCCTCTGCGAAATTGATTCATTATATGTCATGTGTGTAGCTTGTGATATATAAAGACTAGGGGTGATAAATTTTGTAGGTAGAACAACTTCTTTCCCATAGACTAACTGAAATGGGGTATATCTATGTAACTTCTTCATGGTAGTCTTATAAGCCCTCAAGACTGCTGGAACTCTATCATCCTAGTCCTCTCGGTTTGTGCAACATACTTTTGTTAGTCTTATTTCCATAATTTTATTGAATGCCTCTATTGTACCATTAGCTTTTGGATGGTAGGGACTACTCTTATGATTGTTGAGATTTGGGTACCTTGGAAAGTGGTCCCCTTGTGTTTGTGAGGTTCTAAACACACAAGGGTAATACTTTTTACCTTGTACTATGTACTTTATGTCTAATTTCACTTTGACTTAGGAGATTTAAGTCAAAAGTGAAATTTGGTCATTTTAGCCTAAAGTGACAATTAATTCACAAAGTGGGTGAATTAATAGACATAAAATGGAAACTATGGAAACTTGATTAAAATGGGTTTTGAGTTGAGATTTAGTTGATATGATCTCAACCATTGATTAGGGATGAGATGAGATGATCTCATCCACCCAGTTCTTAGGTTTCCTTATGCATCCTAAAGGAGGGCGTAAGAGTCCAAGGAGAGGCCATTCACTCATTTGTTCACTCCTTGAGTTTGAGAGAGAGAAAGAGGATGAGGTTTCAAGAATTGGGAGAGGAAATATTGGGCACCTCCTTGCATGGAGAGAGTCAGCAGGCTTAGTGCCCAGTTTATTTAGCGGGGAGCTTCTACATCTGAGGAGGACACACTTGAGGAGGAGGGCGCATCAACAGTGGGGAGGTCTTAGAGAGTTCAGTTTGTAGTGAGGTATGTTTCATAGGGAGGATACTCATCAGTATCAAAGCAATATGGAGGGGTTTCTAGATCAGAGCATCTAGTTGGCATTTGGCTTCATTTCAGTGGTCTTGGAAGCATTTATGAGGGGTGCACCATCCTAGGGCGTTCTTCCTTATTTTGGACATGTATTTCATCTTGGATCAAGATGCTATTGTAACAGGTTCATCTATATTTTGTACTTGATGTATTCCACCATCTATTTTACTCATATATTCCAAAATGGTTTTCCTCAGGGGGTTTTATCTAGGGTCATGTTGACCAAAAATACCCATGTACAATTTCATGTGTGTTAGAGTGTAGAACTGCTTTATTTTTAGCTGTAAATATCTCTATGTGTGTTACATTTATTTTAGTATGCATGTGCTAACCCTTGGTGACTAAAACTGCATGCTAGAGCACTTAAAATTGAGAATGTGACCGTAAAAAATCAGCAAGAAGTCATTGAATAGTTTGTTATCCTAAAACAACAACAAACCATTGTTAGACAGTTGAAACTTAGAGCCAACTTGAGGTCAAAGACAGACCTAGTTGGCATCTTGATAGGACCTGGAAAATATTCATGGTATCATAGCTAAGGTGGTTGATTTTTGAGAAGTTTGGAAAACATATGAGTGGGATATTAGAGACATCTTCTTGGCAGATTTTGTGGACAACCATTGACAGTTTTTAGTGGTTGCTTGTGGGTAGAATTTTGTAGAATATTCTAGGGCAGTTTGTGCACAATTTGGAAAGCCTCTTTTCACACTTGAGGGGACAAGAGTGAGGCTATATTTCACAACCTCTTTTCACACCTATATTTCTAGGAGTGAGGTCAGAGTTCACTTGCCTCTTTTCACACCTATGTTGACAGAAGTGAGGCAACGTTCCTTTGCAATTTGAGCATAAGTTGGAGTGAATTTTGGAAGATATGTCAGTATCTCAGATGTGTGTGGAGGATAGTCTAGCTAGTACTAGCAATTGGTCACCTTAGAAGGCAATGATCGTATTTGTCTTAGAGGACCTCGAACTATGGGATATAGTTGAGGCGCTTGTTCTTGTTATTCCTATTACTTCTCCCATATTGGTGGTGGAGTTAAGGAAGAGGAACAACAAGGAAAAGAGGACCATTTGTGATGCAATGCAGGATCATATCATTCTCTACTTGACTGGGACAACTTATGCATATGAGATGTGGGCATATCTATGCAAGTTGTATGAGAGCTCTAATGGGAACTAGAAGTTGGTCTTCATGATCGACTGAGGGGCATTCACATGCTCGAGGATGAGTCAGTTACTTATTTCCTTGGTAGATACACCCAGATCAGAGATGAGCTTGGAGCCATTAGAGAGGTGGTAAACCCCAAATCTATGGTGAGGACAACTTTGAACAACTTTACCAAACCTTGGGGTCCATTCGTTCGCGGAATTGTTTCCAGGGAGATTATGCCTACATGGGAGAGGATGTGGGATGAATTAATCCATGAGGAGACTAGACTTATAGTAGAGACCTTTGGAAAACAACAACAACAGTAAGGTCAGGGTGATGAGGACCTTGCTCTTTGGACAAAGGGTAAGAAGAAGACCGATTGGGGAGGCCGTAAGGGTCCCAAGTTTGGGGCCCCACCACAAGGAGGAGAGAGAAGTAGTGGGACAAAGAGAGACATGAGCACAATGAGATGATTTTCTCATGGAGAGATGGGTCACTATTCAGGAGAATGTACCAAGAAGAAGAATAAGCAACATGATATTTCAACAGTGATGATAGAGGAGCTTGAGTTCGATGAGTAGTTTACGAGAGAGTGCTCATTTGTGACTAATTTTTCTACTGTTACACCATCCAATATTAGATGGGGAGACATATTTGAGGAGGATCGTCTGACTCATAGCAGTGATTCAGAGGGATATCAAACTCAATTTCCTTGGACAACATCAGAGTGGCTAACTATTCCACCCATGATAGTTTCAGTTTTAGAGTTTTCAAGAAGACAGAGATTTGGTGCTACATCTTTAGAGCATCAGAGATTGATGAGTAGGAGTGGCAGGGCACTATGGAGGCTTGAGCCTCACTTGGCTTCAGATACTGGCAGATTAGGTTCTGGATCCACTTCAGGTGGAAGCTACTTGGCGAGAGGCCAAGTTGAGGATCTTGGTGAGATGACGAGATCCATGTACTCTTGGTGAGATACCAAGAGGGGGAGACTCTTGGTGAGATGTCAAGAGAGTGACTCTTGGTGAGATGCCAAGAGTAGTGACTATTGGCGAGATTCCAGGAGGTAGAAATCCTTGGTGGGAGACCAAGGTGGATATCTTTGGTGTGATGCCAAGATCTAGGTGATCTTGGATAGGTGGAGAGACACTTACATCTATAGATCGCATAGGTTGAGAAGATTTGTGTCAACTGCTTTCAATGATTAGGGTACATCCATACTCACCGAGTATATGCCAGGAGGTAACCATGTCCACTGTAGGGATGAGATTAGTGGTGATGGGAACTTTCCTCGGTAAGAGGGAGTGTTGAGGTTTGGGTACCTTGGAAAGTGGTCCACTTGTGTGTGTGAGATTCTAAACACATGAGGGAAATTATTTGTACCTTGTACTATGTAATTTATGACTAATTTCACTTTGACTTAGGATATTTAAGTCAAAAGTGAAATTTGGTCATTTTATCCTAAAGTGACAATTAATTCACAAAGTGGGTGAATTAATAGACATAAAGTGGAAACTATGGAAACTTAAGTAAAGTGGGTTTTGAGTTGATATTTAGATGAGATGATCTCAACCATTGATTATGGATGATATGATATGATCTCATCCACCCAATTCTTAGGTTTCCTTATGCATCCTAAAGGATGGCACAAGAGGCCAAGGAGAGTCAATTCACTCATTTGTTCACTCCTTGAGTTTGAGAGAGAGAAATAGGATGAGGTTTCAGGCATTGGGAGAGGAAGTATTAGGTGCCTCCTTACATGGAGAGAGTTGTTGGCACATGGGAAAACCCAGGGTTCAATGCTCAAGAGTGCACCAACAAAGCCCTAGCTACTAGCCCTTTCAGAAACACCTGCGAAGTAGATGCAGTCTCACCCGAAGAAGCTATGAGGGGGTTGCAGGATAGATATGTCTACAACAAGGGGAATATCAAGTGGTTCTTATTGCAACAACAACACAACATGCATATATCATTCAACTAGCTATATCTATCCTTCACAACTATAGATTTGATCTAATACAATAATGCAGATAACAATTTAACAACATCAGAGCTCGAAGCATCAATCACACACAGAAAAACAGATGTACGTGGTTCACCCTCTCTCTAGGTCTACGTCCACAGAAATGTGATTATGATATTTTAAGATAAAGCTTACAGTTGTGATCTATGCTCTTGGCTAGCAGATCCTCTCTCTCCATCTCTCTTTCTCTTACCCTTCCTGCGCACCTAGCTTCAGGACTTGATCTTCACATCCAGTTGAAGATCTTACAATACCAAAAGGCTCTCTCTCTCAACACTTCTCTCACCCATAATACAATATTCTCCCAATGAACAATGATCAATAACAAGACTCAGCTACCGTACCCCCCCCGACCTATGTCCTCTCAACCTCTATTTATACATTACAATCCCTCATCGATAGCCTTAGGTCGAAACCTAGGTATCAAAAACCCTAAACCAAAACCACAGGTGTCTACAACCCTAGGTCAACTTGACCCATTCTTTTTAGGCTTCACCAGCCTATCTTTCCTTCTTCATCTTGTGGTGCTCCAAGGAATATAATGCTGGATTTTTCCACTTCCTGAGTCATCCTCGATCCATCTTCCTTGTTGATATATCATCCTCGATCTCCTCATCCAACGACTTTCTTTTACACACTTCGCTCCATCTTTTCTGTTCCTTTTCTCACTTCGGCCCAGTGATAGTCACTGTGTCTTCGACGAAGCTCGCTTTTTACCTTTTCTTCCTTGTTGTTTGCTTCCTTCCATAACCAAGGGCCAATAGGCCCCCAACACTCACCTTTGACTCATCCCAAGGAACTTGATATCCGATCCTCTTGTTTTAATTTGACTTTCGACTGTGCAGTGCAACCCTTTCTTTATTGTTTATGCCTCCTTTCCATCCTTGTGCAAACTATATTTTCTGTGTCTGGTACCCAGTTTCAACTGCACCTGGTACCTGGACCCTTGTCTTCTTGATTCTACTTAGAGCTGAGAGGCGATTGGTTGTCATAGTACAAATTCAGTCGACTCCCATTCACCAAGCCTTCCTTCCAGTCTCCTTTCAATGTCTTCAGCTGCACAACTCCTCCTTCTGTAACATAGGAAATCTCATATGGTCCGAGCCAATGCATTCTGAAATTCCCAGGGCGTTTGATAAACTTATTGTCATATAGTAGGACTAAATCACCTTGCTTGAATATCTTCTTCTTGATGTGTTTTTCATGATAGGCCTTTTCTCGTTCCTTTTGAATTTGCTGATGGAAGCCTGCAATGAATCTGTCTTCTTCTAGTTCGACCAAATGTGCTAGCCTCTCATGAATGGCACCAATATCATCCATGTCTGTAAATGCAACAATTATTAAGCTTGGTACCAAGTACTCCATTGGGACAACAACTTCAAGACCATAAACCAACTTGAAAGGGGTTTGCATTGTTAATTTCTTTCAAGTGATTCTATAAGCCCAGAGTACTGCTGGTACTCTTAAATCCCAATCATCCTTGTTCACACTGCAAATCTTTGTCAATGTTGTCTCCAAGATCTTGTTGAATGCTTCAACTGTTCCATTTGCTTGTGGATGATAAGGTGTACTCTTCTGATGGTGGACTGCAAATTCTTCAGTCAGGGCTTCAACTGTCTTATTGATGAAGTGTGTACCTTGATCACTCATAAGGACCATAGGGCATCCAAACCTGGTTATTATGTCATCAAATATAAAAGGCATAGCTATAGTTTCATTACAGTCCTTGACTTCTCTTGCTTTAGCCCATCTAGTCAGGTATTCTGTCTCAGTGATAATATACCTTGCTCTTGTGTGCTTTCCTGGTGGGTTTATAGGTCCCACGAAGTCAATGGCCCATTTTTCAAATGCTTGTAGGGTCATTTATGGTGCTAATGGAATCTCATCTCTTAGGGATGGTTTTCCAACTCCCTGGCATACATCACATGCTTTGGTATATTCTTTATCATCTCTATGTAACATAGGCCACCAAAGGCCATCTCGCAGAACCTTCTACGCAGTTTATTTTCCTGCATAATGTCCTCCTGCAATGCCTTCATGATATTCTTTGAGGATCATAGGGTTTTCTACCTCCATCACACATCTTCTTAGGATATCATCAGGTCCCATTTTATATAGATGACTAGCAATCAATGAAAAATATGCAACGCACACCACTAGCTGTTTCTTCTGTGGAATTGTGTATTCGGCTAGAGCCATTCCTGTTGATAGGAACTGGACTATTTCTATGAAGTGGTCATCAATATTTCTAATGGAGAGTAGTTGTGCATCCAGTAGTGTATCCTCCAGACTGGTAGGTTCTTCGCCATGCTCCAACCTCGACAATTGGTCTGGGCCCTTATTCATTCTTCCTGGCTTAACTATGATCTCAAAATCATATTCTTGGAACAGGAGAAGCCATCTACATATTCTCCCCCAAAAATTGGCTTGTTGACTAGGTATTTTAGCGTGAAGTGATTAGTAAACATTTTAAAGTGTCCTCCCATCAAGTAGTGACAAAATTTTTGCAATGCATACACCATGGCTAGTCCCTCTCTCTGTGTAGTAGTGTAATTGATTTCAGTCGTGGAGATCTTTCTGCTGGCAAATGCTAATGGATGTTCAATGTCCCCTTCTCTAGGTTGTGTCAGTACTTCTCCTAATGAAATATAAGATGCATCAACATGCACATGAAATGCCTTGCTCTAGTTGGGAAATACTAGAATAGGCACAGTGACCATCTTTTGTTTTAGTGTGTCAAAGCTCTCCTGGAATTCATCTGTCCAACCAAACTGACAATATTTATTTAATAAATTCTTCATTGGCGCAGTAATCTAAGCATATCCTTTGATAAATTTCTTGTAATAGCCAGTGTGTCCTAGTGTAGTGCGCAGTTGTTTGACTAATGTAGGTGGTGGTAAATAAACTATAATTGCAATTTTGGATGGATCCACCAACAATCCTTACTTGCATACAATATGACCTAATAATACTCCAAATGGTGAAAAGAAGATGCACTTCTTCAAATTCAAAGCAATTTGACACTGCCTGCATTTATCCAACATTAGCCTTAGACATTCAATATGATTTTTCAACAAACTAAAAACAGTTCAGTCATCAAAGTATGCTTCTAAAAATTTATGTAAAAATTCTTTGAATGCTTCAACCACCACCCTGGAAAAGATGGTTGGGGCATTCTTCAGTCCAAATGGCATTACTATATATTGGTAGGATCCCCACTTTATGGAAAACATGGTCTTATGACGGTCCTCCTTGGCGATGTGGATCTGATGGTATCCTAAAAACCCATCTGTAAAAGAATACACTTCTTGGCCTCCCACATTATCCAGTACTTCGTTTGTGAAAGGTGTAGGGAAAGGATCATGTAGACAAAAATCATTCAACTTCCTGAGATATACACAAATCTTGATCTCACCTATCTTCTTATCTTGCATGACCATGGGGATAATCCATTCCGACTCTTCGACAGGTTCAATAATCCATTCTTCCAACATTCTATCGAGCTCAATATTCATTTTTTCCTTATATTTCAGTTTCAATCTATAGGGTCTTTGCTTGACTAGATTCAAGTCTGGTTTCAAAGGTATTCTCATTTCTCCCATAGGTCCTTTGATTCCCTTCATATTAGTGAACTTGGTTGGGAACAAGTCCTGATACTCATGTAATAATTTTGTGATTTTGTCAATGGTAGCAACATCCTAGTAATCTTCGACATTGGAAATATTTGGTGTTTCCTCTATCCCGATATTGACTTTCTTTATCTTTATCGATTGTTCAATGAATGGCAGTTCAACTCCTTGTCTTTCCACATCTCTCTGACCTTCTGTTTCTGTGATATTCACCTTCCTCGAGTCATCGTCTTCGTCGACATTAATGTTGTAGCAGGTTTGCAGTTTCTGGAGGGGCGCAGTCCATTCATCCTCTTCTTGCTCCAAAGGGAGGCCAGATGCCTCCTCAAATAATTTCTGTCTCACCATTCATAGTGCTTGATCTACATAAGGAAATTCACTGTCAAACAAAAAACTGGTTATAAAATTCTGGGTCATACCTTCCCATTCTGAAGTGACAAGGCACAACTCTGCTTGAAGGTACCAGTTAATAGGGGTGGTATCCAGCGTATTGACGAATTTGTGTACGCATTGTTCTCTAGGAATGTCACTCCAAGCCTCTTCCCAGCTTCGTACATGGTCCTTTGGGCAGATTCAACTTGTGTATTATGCTTCACAACTTCCTACTTGTGCTGAAAACCGCGTTGTCATCAAAGTTCGACATTGTGTCTATTCTGTAATATTTCTTTTAGGTGTCCCCCACCATCTCCCTGGTGTGGCCTTCCCAACAACCTCTATTGTGTTGGTACACTTTTCTCAAATTCTGACAAGAATTTTTCTAAGGGGTTCATCCCATCAAATGTGGGTAGATTACTCACTATTGTGCCAATCCAATGAAATTCTCTGGTTAGCCTAGCACATCTTATTGTAGATACTTCATACATCTAGTTCTGCTAATTCTCTAGTGCTTCTTCTAAGTCAGATGAACATGTGTTGTCACTTCGCCACCTCAGATTTTTGTCAGCTATAGGGTTGATATAATCCTGTTGTCTGGCTATTAATTTGTAGATGTTTTCTAGTTCAAATGCGTGGTCCTCTTCTCTGATGGGTTCTGTGCATCGTGGACCCTCATCTGGATCTAAAGGTGCAATGACCCTAAGGCCAAATTTCTCAAATGTCATGCATATTTTCTTTAAATCAACAACAGTGGAATTGTCGAAGGCCCAATCAATTCCTAACAATGCAAGGTAAGGGAAACTATCATCAAAAATTTCAATTACCTCAAAATATGCAAAGGTTCTTACCCCATCGATGTCCACTGGGACATGCTCTAATCGCTCAAATGGGCTGACAACTTGCTGATTAGCCATGCGAAGCCTAATAGGGGAATATATCAGCTTGGTTTTTCCCATCAGTTCCCAAGTCTACTTCATCATGAAATTGATTTATGACCCTAAGTTGAGGACCACATAGTCTATCTCATACTCTCCTATCTAAGCATTCAAGTGTAGTTCTTTATTTGTCCTTCTCCTTTTTCCAATTTGGTGCACTGCTCTATTTAGTAAGGGGTCTATTTTTCCTAGTTCATATTGATTGATTAAATATTGTAATTCTTGGACAACGCCTTTATCTTGAATCAACTTAACACAAGTGTGCAATAATTCCATGAGTTTGCTTACCTCTTTCCCTTCTGTTGGTGATGCAGATGGATCAAATGCATGAGGCATGCCATATTATTTGATTTATGGTTGTCTCTTTGATGAAGATCCTTGATCTTCTTTGAACTCCTTTCTTTCCTCCTCGAATATTTGTCTTTATTTATTAGCATCGAACGCTGGGGTATTTTCTGTAGCTTTCCTGACTCTGTGGTCATTTTTAGTATTTCATAGGGATGGTTTGTCTTCTCCTGTAGCAGTGCCTCCTCGAGTGATAACAATGACTCTAGGTTCTGCTCCGCGAGGTTCAAGATATATCAATTGTACTTGTGAGTTCTGTTGGGGTCCTCATCTTTCCTGAAGTTTAGCCAGTAGCACAGGGCATTCTTCTATGACATGCTTGAAGGAATTACAGTAACTACAGGTTGTGCAGGGATTCTGACAATCCCTTGCTAAATGTCCTGGCTACGTGTAGTTGTAATAGATTATTTTTCCTCAGCCTCGGCCCATACCTCCTCCTCGTCCTCATCTTTTGTAGCCATCATGAGGAGTGAAATGTCCTCTCCCCATAGAGTTGTACTATAGAGTGTTTCCTTCTTGTTGTACTTTGCCTTGAATCTTGTATATGTCTCTCGCCCTTTTATGCATGAGATCATAAGCTCTGCAATCCCGATCATCATGGCCCATTGATTTACAGAATGTACAATACAAGTTTTTGGGTGTCTAGACATACTTTGGCATGTAGTAGCACTCACCTCGGTGATGCCTATTTCTGCATACATCTCACTAGGGTAGGTTAACTTGCTTTAAGGTGCTCGGTGCCCCTGATGCCAAGTACTCATGAAATAAGGGACAATGTTCCTTATCATGGCCTTCATATCTGCATCTTACACACTAGATATCTTCCCTTTTGTCTTTTCTCTTATCTTTCTTCATATCCTCGACCTATAAAGACAAACTAGTTAGCTAGCTCATGATATAACTAATGCCTGAGCTAGATTCTCCCATCGGTTTTGATTCAAGATTCATGGCGATCTCCAAATATTTTTCTTGAGATGAAAACTTCTATTGAATCAAAGGGATTCTTATGTGTGGTAAAAATGAAACAATGAACCACTCTTTATTCTGTTCATCGGGGATCTAGAAAGTTAATCGGCCTGTCAGGTTCTTGAATCTCTGGTCAAACTCCCAAACAGGTTCTGCTACCTTTTGTTTAATCTCTTTTAGTTTTGTAATACATTGTGACTCCAACTTAGGTTTCTTAAACTATGCGATCATCGCATTCTTGATCTCATTCATGGGCTTAGGCTGTGATAGTCCTTGGACAAGTTTCATGTACCAGCTCAATGCGCAGTCCCTTAGCGTAGTGCTGAAATGGGTTCTCTTGATGGCTTCATCAGTGACACTTTTAATATTCCATATGGCCTCACACATAAACCAATGCTAATCTAGATCTTCAGATCCATCTCCTCTAAAAATAGGGAGTCTCATTTCATCTTCCATAAAGATGTCTAGGGTTCTTGTCTGAGTAGATGTTGAGCTACTAGTAACAGTACTCTGAAGACTCTGGTGGTTATGACTATTTTGACTACTAGGTATTGTTGAGACAATAGGGAGATTAACGTTACTTACTTCAGTAGTTCGTGCAGTTCCTGAGGTTTTTGGCTCTCTTTGGCGTAGTTCTTCAACTTCCCCTTCTTCTGTTCTAGTGGGCTCTGGATGCTCTTTGTCGGTTAGATCTACCTCTTCTCTGATATAGAAACCTTCTTCTCCATATTTTTTCTTAAACAATTTCTCAAGGTGAACTCCTCGTAATACTTTCCCACTACGCATATGTCCTTCTTCTATGTCATTTTCATTGTTGTTGTCTGAGATCTTGAACATTAGCCTTTTCAGGTCTGATCAATATACTGTATCTTCAAGATGTGGTTTTCATGCAAGATCATCTTGATTCTTAGCTTCAGGCTTGGCTATATGATTATGTTCTATCAACAACAAACTCGGTGATATACCCTCCGATGGTACTATCAAACCAATGATCTACTGCTTTGGATACAACATTCTTGACTCTCTTGACCTTCTGGATCAATGCTGGTGTCCAAACCACAACAGGTCTAGATCTGATTTTAAACTGTGTGTCAGCTAACCTAGCCAACCACTTGTGTAGCTCCTGATGGATTCCTCCAAAGAAGATCTTGTGAATGTCGATGAAAATGTATCCTTGTAGCCAATATTCAATGCTTATTTTAGGGTTCTTATTCTAGGCTTCAACAAAGTCCTTCTTTTGATCCTCTATCCACTTCTGAATCTCTGTCTTCGACGATAACCACCTTGACATTCCCTTAAAAATATTCTTGTCCCAACAACATAACCATTTGTTGGCATAGGGGCAGACCCAGGGTTCAACGCTCAAGAGTGCACCAACAAATCCCTAGCTACTGGCCCTTTCGACAACACCCGCGAAGAAGATGCAGTCTCACCCAAAGAAACTATGAGGGCATTGCAGGATAGAGATGTCTACAACTAGGGGAATATCAAGTGGTTCTTATTACAACAACAACATAACATGCATCTATAATTCAACTAGATAGATCTATCCTTCACAATTATAGATCCGAACTAATACAATAATGCAGATAACAATATAAAAACATCAGAGCTCAAAGCATCAATCACACACACAAAAACAGATGTACGTGGTTCACCCTCTCTCTAGGGCTACGTCCACATAACTATGCTTATGATATTTTAAGATAAATCTTACAGTTTTGATTTGTGCTCTTGGCCAATAGATCCTCTCTCTTCGTCTCTCTTTCTCTCTCCCTTACTGTGCACCCAACTGTTGAACTTGATTTTCGCACCCAGCTGAAGATCTTACAATACCAAAAGGCTCTCTCTCTCAGCACTTCTCTCACCCATAACACAATATTCTCCCAATGAAAAATGATCAATAACAAGACTCGACTACCGTACCCCCCCAACCTAGGTCCTCTTGACCTCTACTTATACATTACAATCCCTTATCGACAGCCTTAGGTTGAAACCTAGGTGTCAAAAACCCTAATTACCAAAACCCTAAGTGTCTACAACCCTAGGTTAACTTGACCCATTCTTTTCGGGCTTTGCTAGCCTGTCTTTCCTTCTTCATCTCGCAGTGCTCCAAGGCATCTAGTGTTGGATTTTTCCACTTCTTGAGTCATCCTCGGTCGATCTTCCTTGTTGATCTGTCATCCTCGATCTCCTCATCCAACGGCTTTCTTTTCCACACTTCGCTCCATCTTTTTTGTTCTTTTTCTCACTTTGACCCAGTGACAGTCACTGTGTCTCCCACGAAGCTCTCTTTTTACATTTTCTTCCTCGTTCTTCTCTTCCTTCCATAACCAAGGGACAACAAGAGTCAACATTCTTAGTGCCCAATTTATTTAGTGGGGAGCTTCTACATCTTAGGAGGGTGCATCAACAGTGGAGAGTTCTTAGAGAGATCAATTTTTAAGTGAGGTATGTTTCATAGAGAGGCTACTCATGAGTATTAGAGTATTGTGGAGGGGTTTCTATATCAGAGCATCCAGTTGGAATATGGCTTCATTTCAATGGTCTTGGAAACATTTCTGAGGGCTGCACCATCCTAGGGAATTCTTCCTTCTTTTGGACTTGTATTTCAGCTTGGATCAAGCTTCTATTGTAACAAGTTCATATGTATTTTGTACTTTTTGTATTCCACCATCTATTTTCCTCATATATAGACATATATTCCAAACTGGGTTTCCCCGGGGGTGTTTTATCTAGGGTCATGTTGACCAAAAATACATGTGTACAATTTCATGTCTATCAGAGTGTAGAACTACTTTATTTCCAGCTGTAAATATCTCTAGGTGTGTTACATTTATTTTAGTATGCATGTGCTAAGCATTGGTGACTAAAAATACATGCTAGAGCACCTAAAATTGAGAATGTGACCGTAACAAATTAGTAAGAAGTTACTAAATAGTTTGTTGTCCTAAAACAATAGAAAACCTTTGTTAGATAGTTGAAACTTAGAGACAACTTGAGGTCAAAGATAGACCTAATTGGCAGCTTGATAGGACCTGGAAAATATTCAATGATGTTGTATAATAAATTCAGTCATTAAAGTTACAATTGTACTATTGATAAAATGAGTACCTTGATCACTGGTTAGACTTCTAGGACATCCAAACCGAGTGATAAAGTTCTCAAATATAAAAAATAACAGATGTATCTATAGAATAGTCTTGAACTTCCTCTGTTTCAACCCATCTTGTAAGGTAATCAATTACGGTAATGATGTATCTAGCCTTTGAGTGTTTGGTAGGGGGTTTGATTGGTCCAATTAAATGAACAACCCACTTCTCAAATGCTTGAAGTGCTCTGACTGGTTGAAGGGGTAATTCATTTATGTGTGAGGCTTTTCCTACTCTTTGGCAGGTGTCAGAAGATCTAGCATATTCCTTGGCATCTTTAAATAACATGACCCACCATAATCCATATTGAAGTACCTTTTATGCAGTGGCCTTACCTCCAACATGTCCTCCCGCAACTCCACTGTGGGATTCCCATAGGATATCCCACCTTTCATGGTTCAAGACACATCTCCTCAGGATGTTTTCGATTCCAAGTTTGCAAAGTTGTCCAGAAATCAATTGATAATCTACTGCACGAACCACCATGTGTCATTTATGGGTTGCAGAGTAAGTTCTTGGGCAGGTCCCTGTGCTTAGGAAGACATCAATTTCTTCAAGATACTCTAGGATGGCCTCAATCTGAAACAAGTCTGTGTCCAGGATCTAATCATCCACTTCTCCACCTACAAATGTGAGCCTAAAAAATAATATCTAAACTTTTGTAATGCATAAATCATAACCAAACCTTCCCTTTCGGTGGTTGTGTAGTTGCGCTTAGATTGCAATAGTTTTCTGCTGGAAAAACAGATAGGGTGGTCCATATTCCCTTCCCCTGGTCACGTTAAAATGGCTCCCAGAGTGATGCCCAATGCATCCACATGTACGTGGAATTAAATTTCCTAATTTGGAAATATCAAGATCAGTGAAGTACTCAGTTTCTCTTTGAGGATATCAAATGTCTTGTCACACTCTGGTGTCCATTAAAATAGTTGAGACTTCTTCAATAATTTCTCAAGGGTTGCAGTGATATTTTCATATCTTCTAATGAACCTGCAGTAATATCTAGTATGTCCCAGCATGGAGCGCAACAATTTGTCACTTGTAGGTGGTGGCATATTCAGAATGACCACAACTTTAGCTGGGTCTACCAAGACTCCTTCTCTGCATATGATGTAGCCTAACAAATTGCCATGAGGTAAACAAAAAATACACATCCTTAGGTTCAGAGATATCTACAATTCACAACATCTATATAAAATTAACTAGATTAATATGACATGATATTTTAATAGGATGTACATCATCCAGTCATCCATATATACTTCTACAAACTTATGGATGAATTCCCTAAACGCTGCTATCACAATCCGATAAAAAACTGTAGGGGAATTCTTCAAACCAAAGGGAATCACGTTATATGTGAATGATCCCCATTCAATAGTGAACATATTCTTCTTCTTGTCTTCCTCTATGATTCTGACTTGATGATATCCTAAGAATCTATTTGTAAATGAATATGATTCTTTCCCCACAACTTGATCTAGTACCTCATCATTGAAAGGTGTTGGAAACATATCATGTACACATGCATCATTCAAACACCTATAGTCTACGAAGGCCTTAATGTATTATGTACCTTTCTTACTTTGGATAACTATGGGGCTAATCCATTATGCTTCTTCGACTTGGAAAATAAGTCCCGTCGTAAGAATTTTTTCCACTTCTTTCTTAGCCTCCTCTTTTATTCTAGGGTTGAGTCGGTAGGGTCTATGCTTCACGGGTTTTAAATCAAGTTTCAACTCTATTTTCATTTCTCCCATAGCTCATTTTATCCCTTTCAATTCTGAGAACGTTTTCGAAAACAAGTCCTCATACTCCCTCAACAAATTATGTACTTCATTCATCATTTGCTGATCCCAATAATATACCACAGAAGCTATCTTAGTATTCTCTAGGATCCCTATATTAACTTTATGCAACTTCAGTGGTTGATTATAGGAGCTATATCTAAGACTAGGTATATTATCCTGAATCTCTCTACTGCCTTTTGTTTCTGGAATGTCTAAGTTTCTAAGATTTTCTAAGTCATCGGGGTTTTCTAAATCTCTCTCAACTTTACAACATTATACCATTATCTTATCGATTTCAAGACTCATACTAGACCAAAGTAAAGGGACATGGTCAACACATACTACTGGACTTGATCTCTTTTTACAAAATTCAGTAAAAATCATTGAACTAATTCTTTAAAGGATTGTATTAATATCAGGGTACTGACTTGTAAAGGAGAAATCCTTGCAAAATTGGTCTTGCAGGGTCTGCCAACAACTTTTTTGTCTTTTGGCCTCCTCATGTATATACCAGGCCTTTGGAATTAGCCCCAATGAATGGAAAAATACATGAACCCATAGGTGAGAGGGTACTTCCACAACTCCCCACTGCTTTAAGAAATGTTCAATATGAAATCTAGGGTTGGATTGTCCATCGAACAATTGCGCACCTTGAAAATCAATATTCATTTCTTCTTTTAGCTGATCCCTCCCTTGGAATCGACACTGGATGGCTTTTTTTTCATCCTCCCAGTCTAGGATCGAGGCATTGTGGTTGGACCACCATCTAGTAGGGTTATCTTGCAAGGATAATTCAAGAACAACGATCCTTTGATCCATATCTATCTTCTCCTCCATGCTGCCAATAAAATTGTGTACCTATGAGGTACCATTTTATGCCCAGTCAAACTCTGACCTCAGTTCCAATCCATCTTTTTTCTCTAACAGTCGATCATCACCTTGAGAATCCCTCATATGAACCTTGCTGCCAACTGTCAAATGCTACTTCCAAATCCTCATCAACAGACTTTATGCTTCTCCAACTTACTGATCTTTCTACAATAGGATTTATATAATCTAGTCTCATTCCTATTGTGATGGTGTATAGTTGGTCAAGGGCATCTGACTTGATATTATGGTCCACTGGTTCGACATATATAGGCCCTAGACATGGATCCAAGGGTTGAACTACTTTTATCATGTCTTCTTCAAACATCATTGTGTCCCTTTTTGGATAAATGATCACATAGTTGTCATATGCCCAGTCAATCCTGAGTAGACCTGGGTAGGGATCCTTATCTCCCATGATTTCAATTACATCAAAATAAACTGTGGTCTTAACTCCCACAATATCTATTTCCACATTTTCCAGCCTTCCTACTAGGAAAATGAAGTATTGATTTTCCATTCTCAATCTAGCATAACATCTTTGATTTCAAAATCATCTAGTTGGGCTTCCAACCTAAATTATTTTCCCAATCACACCTTTCTTCTTTGGATTCTCTGGGTATTCTTATTAGGGAGGTTAGTCCTTACTATGGCTTATGGGTTCCCTCGTTTCCCAATATCAAGTACATGGTGTTTCACAACTTCTTAGTCACTTGTTCATCCCCTAGGATATCAAAGAATAACTGAAACCAAAGATTGATTACACTTTGAGACTGCTCAGGGTGTCTTCTTGGAATTGCATAATTCCTGGGTGTTGGTGGTGAGATAGGGGATTGCATCAGGTTAGGTTGATAGGCAGCTCTAGGAGGATTCTCCATGACTTCTGGAGTGAAAATATTCTTAAATATTTCTACTGTATTTTTGAAAAACAACTTTTGTTTCACAGGATCATACTTATCATCTTTGGGAATAAATTTCTAAATATTAGGTTGACTGTTTGCATCCACCCCAATATTTTCTCCTCTATGAGTGATGATGTTAATCTTGGGTAGTTTTCCTTCAATTCCCCTTTTTAATTCTGAGCTTATGATATTAGCTCCTCGTTGACGAACCCGATCTTCCCACTTCACAATCAATTCTGGACAATCTTCAATTGTGTGCCCATTATTCCTACAGTGTGAGAACCATGGTCGTCTTGGGTGAGGGCAGTCTCTGAAAAAATGACCATGTTCATTGCAGTTGTAGCATCATATTTTCCCTCTACCTTGTTGACGAGCGAAAATGACCGTCCGTCAACTGAGAGAGTGGAACCGGTCCGGGGTTGTCTAATAACCCAAGCCGTTTGGAATGAACGACCCCGACGGGTTTAGTGGTTCCGTTAGTCGATCTAAGGTCCTAAAAAACCAAAGAGAGAACTAATCTAAACTAACTAATCTAACTAAAACTGAATAAAATAAACTAAACTAATTAACAATAAATAAAACAAACTAATAAACTAACCTAATTAATTATCTAACTACTATCTGAAATATAACTTATTCACAAAATGAACAATATCTACAATTTACAGATTTAAATAAAACCTGAAAAAACTCATTTGCATTCTTCCCTAAGACAGAGAAAGATATTTTTTGTTGATTTTATAATTTTATAACAAGAAATAAAACACAAAACTAACTAAACTAAGCACTAATATACTAATTCTAATTGCTAAACAAATAAATGATGAACTGACTTGGAAACGCTCCAGGTTTGTCCTGTGTATGATGATCTTCTAAGCTGATCGGAGGGAGGAAACCCACACCGAATAATCCAGTAGCTTCTCGTAAACGATAGCTGCAATACTCTTTAAGTTTGTTTACAGGACAAACAAGACATAAAAATCACAGCAATCATATAATTTTTAAATCTCTACAATTAGGTAAACCTGTTATGCAAAGACTTATACGAAGTAATTCAATTGATGAAGAAGAGAAATCTGTCATTCATAAACTGAATCAAGTAATTGCTGTGTTCTTAAGTACTGGAAGAAATCAGATATGGATGAAACATTAATTAATTCAGATCATTTTGCAAAAGACAATGATAGATAAAGTAGTCACTAATCAAATGCAAACTGATAAACATAAACATGAAACAAAAGATTGATATTATGAAAAGCTAAAGCTGTAACAGAACATCAACTTCTGTCTCAGTTTGTATTAGAATTTCATATCCTTGTTCTCCCACGAATGAGGATACTCTTATTACAAAAATAATAAGTATTTATAAGTTTTTCCACAGGGTAAAACCTCCCTGTGGAAGTTATAAAACTGTTTACATAAAATCTGGGAAGATCTCCCAAGTTCAACTAAACTAAGAAACTACAATAAAACTAGAAACACAAATATCCTCTAAACTGTCCATCGAATCCCATGAAATTCGAATTCACCTGAAAAGGACCAGAAATGAACAAGTTAGAAGGATATTTTATTAATAAAATAATAAAAATTTAATTCTATAGACTAGGTACAGAATCATGCGATTTTGTAGCTAGTCTAAATAAGATACAGAATAAACATTAAAATCGAAAAAATCTTTTAAAAGAATTAAATCCAATTATCTTCCAATAAACATTTGAAAACGAATCATTGAGATCGGAATGGTTATATCATTCATATTTAAACAGGATAAAAAACGATTCAACCGAATACAGAGATAGGAATACTCTGTTCTCTTGTTACCACAAAGTCGGGTCCACAGAGACATAATCGAACAGTAGTAAGATTGTTTCATATCCGATTGAAACCGATAATCAAACAAATCGCAAGCAACTCGTGCGTAACTGTCTGTGAAAGAAATCATGATGAGATCACTCAGCTGACAACAGGGTCCACAAGAATTATATGATCATTTGTTTTTAGTAAACTGGGTAGACAAGATCGATTTCCTTTGATCGAAATTATTTGTTTGAAACACATTATAACCAGATTCGATAGAGACAACAAATATTGACCAATTCGTTTGCAAGTTAAAAACAAACAGAGAAACATTTCATGATGTGAATCTAACTCATGAGAGCAATCGAACCAACTGAAAATAGACAACAATCCATTTAAGCGAATCAAACAACGAGGGGTTTTAACATAATCATAGTAAATCGAAACTGTCCCACGATTCGGGCATGAATAACATGAGCATATTGTTTTTATAAAAACATAGTCATTTTTTCCCAAATTAAAATCGAATAGAGAAATATTTCAACTTTGAAAATTATATGATAGAGCATATCATAACCAACAAACTCATTGAAATAGTTTACCAATCAGAGCATCCGAACCATAACGAAATCAAATCCAACACGAACGATCATATTCTAATTTGAGCATGAAAACTTGTCGTGCGAAATAGATACAAAATGAATTGTATTGAAAACACACCATTAATTTTGTTACTTCACTCAGAAAAACTTATCAAATGAAATCCAAACGAATAACCATTCAAATCCAATAGCAAATCGTATATCAAATCAAAATTCCTTCTATTTTTATCAAAATGAAACCATGTACAAGATGATCACCGAATGACAGAGGCATTTGGATGAGTGACTGAGCCATTTAAAAACAAAATTCAAATCATTATATCAACCTTAATTACTCACAAAAAATGATATCAAATTCTCATACCTGTATAGCGACTCGGTTGCTTGATCATGCTAGTTTGGAATTGACAATGGCCGTGGTTGATTCCACATTTTTGAAAAGGATGGAGCCGGTTGTCTTTTCTTTTTATCTGTTGCTTGGAGCTGGTTTCTTTGACTAGTTAACACTGCAATTTGATCTTCCAACGATTGAATTCTTGATTGGAGTATGGGAACATCAATGTAATATCATTCCAACCATGAATCACATTGGTCATAGGGTGACTGTGTGGGTTTTGAAAGAGCAGGTGAGGGTTTGTTCAAATGACCGAGGGTTTCACGGGGCAATTTAATACCAGGGTAGATGGGGTCATTCTTTAGGCAAGGGGGAAGGTTTGTCACGAAATCATAAGGTGGTTCAGGACACAAACCCTGCAAGTAAGGATACTCATCGGCTAAAAAATGTTCAATGTCAGAATCAAAATCCTCACTCAGAACTATAGGTTTTGACTCAACAGAGGGTTTAGGCTTGTTCCTGGCCATCCGTGAAATCAAACGAGCATTCTTTTTACCCTTAGTGTTATCGGTAGGGTTTGCCTTAGGCTTTTTTCTCACAAGTTTTTTAATAGTCTCGGCACTCTTAGTTACAACATTGGGTAAGTCGATAGGAGGGTAGGTCGAAGGTTTAGGGTCAGGCAATAGGATATGGAAGGGCACCGGGGGTACAGGCTTGACTTCACTCACCATAGGTTTGTCAACCTGTATAGGGTTTGTTTCCTCAAAACCATTCCGAGCAACGAAAGTTTTCCAACTATCACCATGCAAACCCAAATGATAAACAACGATAAGCTTAATAAGACCATAGTGGAACAGGCTACTGTCAGCCTGCTGTCTTTTGAACCTTTTTGACATTTTATACAGGCTACGATGAAAATAAAAGGGCATATTGAGCGGATATCCCATAAAACTCATAAGCAAACGCAAGTGGTAGAGAAACACAAGTCTGTATCGACCTTAACAGGTCACGAACTATTTGATTACCATCAAAGTATCATGCCATCATGGTTTAAGTGCAGAGATGGGCATACCTCTGTCATAAGAGGTGAATTTGCGCGATAGGAACAACAGTTTCCATGGGACCTCCTCGACCTTACAATTCTTAAATCAATGTTGTCCTATGGCAGGTAACCCCGTGGCAAAACTGATAAATTTCTCATCAATTTCCAACTGTATATCGCCCACCTTGTCTCTACAACCATCGAAGGTCATGGAAAACTATCATGCTACACAGAGATTAAAACCCTCAAATCGTTTCACGAAGGTAAGCCATCTGTTTTCCTCCAAGTCTTTGCGGGCATTGTGAAACATTACCAGGGCTTGGTTCCCATTTGGCTCGATCTGCACGACTGGTGCCATGGAGCTGAGCACATGGTAAACCGAGGGTTTGGATCACAATACACACACAGGAGCAAGGATGCGCACTGCTAACAGAAGTGAACGGTGATAAGTGGTAGGCATAAATGCCATCGTGTGAAGGTGGTGGAGTTATTCACTGCCATGCATAACAATTTGGTTAATAGTACCAACGTCGATGTTCATAGCTGTTATACCCACTATAACATGATTTAACACTCATGTCATTCGCCCAACCAATAAAACAATGGTAAGTGTATAAAAAACATGTTTAATCAATGTTATACCAAAGTTTGAAACCATCAATCATACGATGTAAAACTAAAAGCATATGTTTAACCATGCGCCAATGTATTGTAACAACTCATGTCCATAATTTAACCAAGGTGCCAATAGGTATTCATATAATCAACATAGGTATCATATTTAGAAAGATATATATGAGAGATTTAACCATAACACCCATGTATCTTATGAAACCAAAAGGTCAAGTAAGTCAAATAAAAATGCAACTCCAAATATTAATGTATTGCAAACTCTATGAAACCCAGTCATACAATCAATATAAGAATGTCCAATGAGAATAGTTTGAAAGTTCTGCCAGCTACATAATGATAAACAAAAGGTAAGCGCAATAGGCATATCGACAAAAAGATAATGAGAGTTCAGATAGTGATCAAAATATGACTTCGAAAGATTAGGTTTTCATGCTTAGAGTCGTGAAAACAAAATGAAAGTAAGTGCGCAAATGTCGCAAAAAATAAGAGTGTCATTTATTGAAAAATGCGACGAAAAATTGATGTTTGCAAAACATTGGTGTAGGCAGCTTATAAGACAATGGAAAAATGTGAATTGGCTGCCAACAATGGAGACACACTGGTAGAAGCAGTTATCTCTGTCAAAAGAAAAAAATTCAGATTATGACAACAAATAAAATTTCAACTCAAAAATAACAACCGGAAAATCGTATAAACATCATCATTAACCAATCTTTTCAGCAGTGTTTCAAAAGATGAAAACTGATAACAATCTTAAGATCAGCAAGTCACGATATTAAATATAAAATATCCAATACTGTTGGCATGGCCACTGCTGCCAGTAGGCGTCCATAGCCTCGACAAGGTTGCCATTTAACCCACTCTGACATCTGTATCCTGCCAAGAAGTTATGGATTAGAATAAAGGACATTAAAGAGGTTTATTTTTCACAAATTTTCATATACCCGACATTGCTTCGCTGCCAGCGGGCCTGTTCAGTACCCCGACGAAGTTGTCATGGCGCCATGCATGCATTTACCCGCTTCCAACAGACCTGTTCAGCATCTCGGCGGGTTTACAAGCACTTCCCACAACTCTTATTCATAATTTATTTTGTTTTGTTTTTCATAGATATATAGCTGAGCGGGGTGACGCTGAAAATCATGATATTTTAACATAATTTTTTCAGACCTCATCAGAATTTTTAGAACTGTTCTTTTTTTAGATTCAGAGATGTTTTATTTGCAAAAACACTTCCTAAGACAGTGAGACATCTTCTGAGTCATTCCTTTATGGAAAAGGGACAGCGTAAAAAGATAATAGATGATCATGATGAACTTTACTTTGGGATGGAAATCAGTAGACTTCTTTCAAACAATAGACTTTTTGCCAACACAGATATAAATTTCAGAAATATACCATTGATGTTCATACAATTTTCTTAGCAGTTATTTTAGTGAAGGAATTTTCTGTTTTCTTTATCTGAATAGCTCAGTAATGTAGGTATGTGTATTTCCAAAAGAAAAAACTGGTAAGCATAAGGAAGAAATCAAAACACACCAGTGAAAAAAAATTGGAAAGCAAAGAAATCCAAACAACAAAAACAAAAAACAAATATACACAGAAGGTGCATCTGGAAACCTCATGCAACAATCCCCTAGGAAACTGAAAGAAAGTAGGAAAATACTGAATGATGGGAAAGCAATCCTATTCATGGTACCTTGGGTCAGGGTTGATTTGTCTTTATTTATCTCTTTACTTTCCATTTAAGATTGTCATGACGATACTGCATTTTTGAGAATAAACATTCAACTAGAAGTAAAGAGAAAAATGATCAAGGGGACTTCCCTGACAACATCCGTATTATGGTTCTGGTGGTACGCCCACTTGCATTCATGAMTGCATTATTAAAAAGAGAAATAGTGAGAAATCAAACTGAAAGAAAACCTATTTCTACCCTAACTATTAAACACATCAGGATACTATGCGAAGTCATGTTTCCAATGTAGCCATCAAAGTAACTCTAATCCTGCAATGAAAACAAGATCAAGCATTATAAAAAAGAATGGTAATATATCAACAAATGACAGAAACATATCACGCTTACCTTCATAATCAACATCTAGAAACAAAGTAAGCATGATCTTACCATTTCCTCGGATATTCTTGTTGTATGAATCCTTCAGCCATTGTGCAATCTTGTCTTGATAAGGGTCATAATGGCATGGGTGAGTGTAAGTAGTTTTGAAAAACTCATCAGGATTATGAAGAAATGGAATAACCATCAGCCAAGGCTGAAACGCCCCATCCTTCTGACAGTTTTGTAAGTACTCATTAATTTCTTCACATGGAGGATCTAAAAGAAATATTTCATGCCTACTTCCAAGATTCTTAGGTAAAAAGAAAGCAAGCACAACTTTGTCTTTATTATGAAATTTTTTCATATATGAATATTCAAGCCACTCTAAGATCTTGTCACAAAAATGGGGATGCAAACCATGACTTTGATGAAACAAATATATCAATGGAAAACTCATCATAGGAGGATTCATGCAATCGATTAGATCATTGGTTTGAATATTTCCTTCGATGCGATTGATCATTTCAAAATGTGAATCATCAACATTAATATTCGAGCTAAGCAAAGAACGAGTATGAAACTTAGAATGTTTGATATCCATAAAATATAATGCATTGTCTTTTTCAACAATAAACTGTGTAAAATCATCTTGCAACATGTCCTCTTCCCATATGAGTGGTGAAAGTGAACAAGAGTCAAATCCAGTTTTATCAATGTTATGGTCGGAATTAATTTCACCAAAATTTAGCATATCGAAAGGATATGATTGTGGTGGAAAAGAGTAGGATGTTGTAGGTAAGATGTCAAGTCCACCAGAATCTAGGAATAGATCAGGATATAAAGAATAAAAGGAATCAGAAATAAGTAGATAAAAAGAATCTCTTGAACTATGATACTCAACGATGGTATTCTCAAGACAATTCTCTTCACTTTCTTTAAAACCCTTACTCTGATTTGGTGACTGTTGTAGGAAAATCTCCCTGCAGACAGGTAGATCACCTCTAAGGCTTGACCTTAACCCTAGACAGAAAAATGCTTAACGTGGACACTGACTTCCTTTCAAATCTATCTAAACTAATACATGAGAAGGAAGGATAACATAAGTACCTCTTAAACGACGTTTGTCCCTACACGCTCTGAGTTGCGCTCCAATCCTTTGCTCCTCGCTGAGTTCTGCAGACAAACAAGATACGACTACTTCCTACTCTATTGATATTAGCTTGAAAACAGATCTATAAATTAATGATAAGTTCATGTGACATCATACACAAACTAGAAAGAAACAGGACAAGCATGTCATATTAATGAGAATAACGACAGCAGTTCTTACAATCGTAGATGCGAATGCGACAGCTTCGTCAAGTCCCCTTCGTCTAACCCTTGCTCAAAAGATCCACAACCTGGCTAACAACAGCTTCACTGATCACTTCTCCTTTGGCTGATTGTGTGTTTCCTATGAGATCATAGGTTTCATGCTAGCAATTCTTCCCCCTTTTCAATCAGCTCCAACACCACTTATGAGATCATAAGTTTGGTGTCATTCTCTATTTTGCAGTCCTCTTTCACCATTAGAAAGCTTGCTTATATAGCCTTGGAGAGGCTTTAACCACTTGAGATATCCTTGGGGAAGGTGAGGATTTTCCTCCTTCAGTTGAGGATCTGCCCTAGGATCATGTTTGGACTAGGGATTCGAGCTCAACTTCCTTCCAAGAATGAAAAGATGCTTCCCCCATTCATCTCAACAGCTTAACAACTTCCCAGAATAGGTAGCGCTCCCTCAAAAGGGCCATCAGAGTGTTGTAGCGCTCCCTAGTAAGCTTTAGGGGGTGTTAGCGCTCTCAAAATCTATAGTGCTCCCTCAAAAGGGCCAGGGGAGCGTTATAACGCTCCCTGACAGTGTAAGGGGGAGCGTCGGTGCTCCGAGATAGTGTAAGGGGGAGCACTCCTCTCCAAAAACTCATTTTTTGAGGTGCTTTCAGATGGAAAAAGGTTTGCAAGCTTGCTGACTCATTTCTCCTCTTCCAAATCAAATGTTTGAGGTGTTTCAAGTGTCTTTCTCATGTCATTATAGGCGCAACATGGGCATCATGGCAGTATGATTTGCTTGACACTTGCGACACTTTTGAGCAACATACGACACTTGCGACCTTGTGAGAAAAATGCGACACTTGCAACACTTGTAATGACGACACTTGCGACACTATCAAAGTGAGTAATTTTGATGTGTAATAGATTGCCCCCTAAAGTATGAAGTTAGAATATAGGAACTGATAACTGAAATACTTTGTAGATGCTCAAGCAAGGGTGTAGAATCGGAGAACCTTATGGAAGCTGCACAAAAACATCCAACAAATATCATGATATATTTCAAAACCCAAGGCAGGCATACCTATGCTTGGATGATCAAGACTTAGTAGGATATGGCCGCCATAAAATACACTGCGGATCCATAATCGTATTGATAAAAAGGTATAGCCACCAAAGATACAATGTGGATCTATACTCTGATGACTCGGACTGATCGTAGCCACGGAGAATACACAGTGGATCTACGAGATGACAAGACATAGCCACGACCAATACAAAGTGGATCTATGTGACAGTGTATGTGTTCTTTGTCCAATGGAAATTCCTTCGCAGCCCAGGCAAAGCATATATAAAAGTGATTACTCAACCCAGGGTCTTCTTACCAATCCCAGTGTGATACGATTCTAACCATGTGAATATATGTCTTGATGTCGAACATGGCAGAAACCACTTGATTACCGGTCAGTGAGGTAAACCGTTAACAAGTGCGAGGGAGATCACCATTAATGTCAATGATTCCCAAGGTACCTTAGTACATTCCATCGAACGTGAATAGATGAGCTGAGGTAGAACATTCGTGGAATCATTCGATCATAGGTCAATGATGTAAAACCACTGTTGAATGTGAGGAGGCCTACCATTGAGGCATGCAGGTCCCAAAGTACTAACTTGTTTCTAAGTCTAATTCCTGGATAATGTGTTGAAGTCGACATGAATAGACTCATCGAGGGAGGGCCTTGATGTATCCCCCATCAACAACGCGAAACGCATACAAAGATGTAATTGATAGATCAAAAGAACATGGACTGACATAGGTTTTGAGGAAAGATATTTGGGATGGCTGACTCTCGAAGCAGATACTTCCCTTGAACACTGAGGCACAACAATAGAAAATGACATGGAACAAAACTATGTAGTGGATACTGTGACTTATGTCGGGTAACCCAAAGGAGTGAAAGGAACTCAAAGGATTGGCTCAGTGCAGAGGTTCAATGGATTATGACAAAGTGCCATGTTCAAGAGCGACTCTAAGAAGTGTTGGATGATGTTCTCAAGAGACTACTTGGTTTTCTCCTTTCAATTTTTTTCCCCCATCCAGATAGATGAGTACCTCTTTTTGATTTAATGAGCTTGAGGAGGATAACACATGCTCGATATAACTCACCTTTGGTAAGTTCCTCTTCCTTTGTTTAACGGACCAGAAGAAGTAAGGGTTCGGTCCCATATGGGTCTATCGATGTGTTCTTTAACGAGTCCAAAGAAAGAAAACTCAAAGGTTTTTCGGGATTATAGAGTTTGGAAAAACACTTAAAAGAGAACTCTCTCAGTTCCTTTTTCGTACAGTAGTCCAACGAGACCGAAAAAGGGTTAAAATATCACTCGAAAGACGCCCTTTCTGACCTTTTAACGAGCGTGAAAGGAAGCAAGGTCGTTCGACAATATTTTCATATTTAAAGAGTCTGAAAAGGGTTTAAAGGAGACTCTAGGGGGGTTCCTTTTTCGTGTGTTCGTGTATCCGTACGAGTCCGAAAAAGAGATAAAAGTTTACCCGGTTTCATTCTCATGTATTTATGAGCACGAGAATGAACAAAGACTAAGCTTGGTATGCCCCCAGCTTGAAAGCTAGTGGCTTGACTCCAAAATGATCATCAAAGACTGGAGACATGCCCCCCAAGCTTCAATTCATTCACCGACTTTGAGGTTGCCACCAATTTCTGTGCTAGATGGAGAAAAAGGATACAGGTGGATGAAATGAAGGTTAAAAAATGAGACCTAACAAAAGACTCGACTCGACATCTACGAGATCTGGCGAAAGACTCAACTTGAAGGGAGAGGTGATTGTTTCATTTTTTAAAGAGCTTGACACAGGAAAAGAACTATGCTCAAGGTCCCAGGTTCGATCCCCAGATTGTTGTTTCATTTTTTAACGAGCTTGCTACAGAGAAGAAAACTATGCTCATGGCCTCTGTTTCATTTTTTTAACGATATTGCCACAAAGAAGAGAAACTATGCTCGTGACCTCTATTTCATTTTTAACGAGCTTGCCATAGAGAAGAGAAACTATGCTCGTTATGCCCCCAGCATGAAAGCTAGTGGCCTTTGTTTCATTTTTTAACGAGCTTGCCACAGAGAAGAGAAACTATGCTCGTGACTTTCCCCCAGCATGAAAGCTAGTGGCCTTTGTTTCATTTTTTAATGAGCTTGCCATGGAGAAGAGAAACTATGCTCGTGTCATGCCCCCATCATGAAATCTAGTGGCCTCTGTTTCATTTTTTAACGAGCTTGCCATGGAGAAGAGAAACTATGCTCGTGACATGCCCCCAGCATGAAAGCTAGTGGCCTCTGTTTCATTTTTTAACGATCTTGCTATAGAGAAGAAAACTATGCTCAAAGCCTCTGTTTCATTTTTTAATGAGCTTGCCATAGAGAAGAGAAACTATGCTCGTGACCTCTGTTTCATTTTTTAATGAGCTTTCCACAGGGAAGAGAAACTATGCTCGTTATGCCCCCAGCATGAAATCTAGTGGCCTCTATTTCATTTTTTAACGAGCTTGCCACAAAGAAGAGAAACTATGCTCTTTATGCCCCCAACATGAAATCTAGTGGCCTATGTTTCATTTTTTAATGATCTTACCACAGAGAAGATAAACTATGTTCGTGGGTTCTTCTTTGATCATGGATTCCAAGAGGATAATGCTCTGGAAGGATACCACGTTAAGGGACAAAACTCGGTCATGGATTCTAAGAGATCTTCGTCAGATGGAAGAGAATCACTTTGGAAGGAACACATGTCGAGGGTCATGACAGGGGTAAGGAGATCATGCTCTAGTAACCCTACTAAAGAGATCACCATGTTAACGACCGGATCCAAATCGTCAGAAGTTGAGGTCATGGGAGACAACGCCACATAATTGACATGCGGCGGGGGTGATACTGTCTGCATATAAGAACCACTTAGGGAGGTAACCCAGTCAGGGCCAATGCATGAAAGTTGATCAACAGTCATAATTCTTCCATCGTGAGGGAAAGATATCACACGAAAAAGAGTGGATACAATAGCTTTCATGGCATAGACATAATCCCGCCCAAGGAGTAAAGAGAAATCCAAGGGGTCTCGGACTACCATGACATCAATAAAGACAGTTTTCCCTCCCAAAGTTACAAGAAACTGAGGAAGGATCCCTAAAGGTTGACTAGTTCTTCTGTTAAAAGCTAACAGATTCTGTGTAACTGGTGAAAGTTATGGACAACCCAAAGCATACCAAGCAACATAAGAAAAAATACTAATGGACGCACCTTCATCTATCAACGTTTGAGGAATGTCCCGACCACAAACCTATACTATAATTTGGAAAGGAATGTGGGAGGGAAGACGAGGTCCAGTTAGCGCACCCCAATCAAAAAGGATGGCTTCGGTACTTGGAGGAGGTTCCACAAGAGGAGGAGGAATTCCCCCAGGCATGGTAGAGTCTGTATTAACAAGAAAAACATGGGTGGTATCGGGTTTACTCTCTAGAAGGAGAGTAGGATCGACCGATGATTGGATCAGATCGACCAATGGTGGACTTGGATCGACCACTTTGGCACTCTTCGGAGGAAGAGTGGGACTAACTGAGGAAGGGACTGGATCAGTCACTTTGACATTCCTCAACGGAGGAATGGGATCGACTGATGGAGAAACTGGATCGATCACTAGAGTTTCATTCTCCAAAGGAAGAATGGGGTCGATGGGTGGAAACAGATCGACCGCTTTGGTGTCACTCTTTTGATGAAGAGTGGGGCTGATCGATGA
>ML786865.1:73935-101116 GCA_009831015.1 Picea engelmannii | reverse complement strand
TTGTCTTGATTGCAGGAAGCTTTGTGGAAGGAGCAGCAGCAGCAAGGAGATAACAACTCAACGGAGGATCTACTTCAACCGTCGGAAAAAGGTTGGTTTATTCTTCCCGTGTTTGCCTGAGAAAAGGGGTTGAGATTTTGGGTCGAAGGTTAAAATTTAAATCTTAAGGGTCATGATCTGCGTATAAGTTTAGAGCCCTAGCTTATTAGTTCGTAGGGTAGAATACCCAACAATAGAAAGTAAGTGCACAAATGTCGCAAAAAATAAGAGTGTCGTTTATTGAAAAATGCGACAAAAAATTGATGTTTGCAAAACATTGGTGTAGGAAGCTTATAAGACAATGGAAAAATGTGAATTGGCTGCCAACATACCTCTATTTCTCCCTCCTCTGAATCCACCTCTGGCCCCACCTCTGTGGCCTTTTCCAGGTCCCTGGGGGGTTTCATTTACTCTGAATGCTATCTGGTCTAGTCTGTTAGCAAGTGTGTCTATTGCTCTACATTGATTTGTGGCATGGGATGTAGATGCGCAAAAATCACAATGTATTTTATTGGGTTTAGTTTTATACTTCTACATAATGGGACACTTCCTCAATGCATTCCCATGTGTCTGACAAATCTCACAATACTCCACTGTCTAAGAGGTTTGAGTGCCTGGGAAGGTATTATACAACCCTGGTGTACAAAATGGTGTAGTTGTAGATACTTTCATGTCTCTTCTCATGGGTCCTAAAGAAATCCCCATCAAGTTTTGAAGAGGTCCTATTCTCCTTATGAACTGACATTCATTTGCCAGATTCCCTTCCGTGTAGCATCCTGTGCACCAAACCCGAGGTCGTCCTGGTCTTTGTGTGGTTAATTCTTGAATATTTTCCATTAGCAGTGATATGTGTCCTTGAATTTGCAACAAATTTGCATCTACTGGAGGCTTGGTCATTTTCATATTCCCAGAATAAACTGCCATGGATTTGATCTTCATCAATTTTTCTAAGGCTTCTGTTAATGTGGTTGTTTGTTTTTGCGTTAAAGGAATTCTCGTCAAAGGTAGTAATCCTTGGATATACCATTCCTTCTGGTGATATTTGTGAATTGGATGCGCTAGCCTCCCAATGGCATCCTTGAACTTTTGGTTGTACTCCCAAGTAGATTCACCTTCTCTTTGTTGAATCTCCCACAACTCAGAGAGAGCTTGTTTCTTTGACTGAGGTAGTTTTAATTTAGCGATGAAATTCAAACGAACTTGGCCAAGGGTGAACACTTGTCCTTGCAATCAAGGTTCAATATATTTCATATACCATTTGAGGGCACGACCCCTCAAGGTAGTATTAAATTTTACTAACTTATTTACATCGAGAGTCCCTCTGGACCTCTAGATGGCTTCACACAAGAACCAATGTTTCTCTACTTCTTAGTCCACTTTACCCCAGAATTATGGGTATTAAGTGATCGATCCTCCCATATTTCCATCCATGGTGGGTATTATTGCTCCTATTAGAATAAAACCTAATGCTATTGGTTGTGATATACATAGGGATCCCAATATCCTCCCATCGTTTACACTTACAATATGATTCTGACTAACTCATTGTGAAGGAATAGAAATAACACAATTAGGTGGTGTATAATTTACCATGTGTATGGAGAACACCTGGGGGATGGGTGATTCGAGGTTGGTTCCACTGAATTCTGGGTGGGTTTCTTTTATTTGGGGGGTCTCATTCTCTTCCTCTGGAGTGGCCTTCTCTGCCTCATTCCAAATTTTTCCTGATATCAGGGCTGATTCTTCTCTGTCTTCTACAAGATCCATACCTTCTTCATCTTCCCTTACTTCTCCACATTCTTCTCTTTGTCCACCCATATGGGGAATCCTTCCTCTCTTCACTTTTCTCTGCTGCAATCTTAGACTGGCCAATATTTCTTGTCTTCTCACCTTCCTCAACTCTTCCTTCCTTCCTTCATTAGTTCCTCTTGATCTAATTTCCTTCTGCAACACCTTGGACTGCTTCGCTACTTTCTTTACTTTTTTGTTCCACCACTTCTCAACAACAGTATCTCTCCTTAAGGCTCACTCGTTTCTAACGTTCGCTTCTCGATCTTCCCCCATCTGTCAAAGAACCCTTTCCCCTTCTTAGGTCATTATCATACCCTGAAATCACCCTACCCCAAGCATGGGTGTTTAGGCTTCCATCCTAGTTGAGGGAATAATTATCATCCCCTCCTCCATCAAGAAAACTTTGATCCACAGGGAAATTTCCCTCAACAATCTGTCGCACGCGCATTTTTTCAAAATTTATTCCATGCATGAAAAAGATTGATGATTATCGGCTGCAAATTCAACGATGTATCCCTCTAGAGTCATGTGAGCCCAGAAATCAACTACTCGCGTGATCTCGTGATCTAACTGGTGAAGTGTTTCAATCTTCTTTGTATCCCAAGTATAGGTATTCTTGACGCGTTCTTGGAATTCTAGAGCTTCTTGGAGCCTATCTATCCAATGGAATAGTTCTTCCAAAAATTTAACCCATAATATCTTATACTAGTCACTCAATATTTCCGAGTAAAAGACATAATCTCTTATGTTCCTCTCACTTTTACCTCACAACTCTGCTTCTTTCCATATAAAGGCGTCAAAATTTATTTCCCACCATTTCTGAATCTCATATCTATATATACGTGGAAGCATTCTTCTCGCAGGTTCCCTTTTAAAGCATAGGTCCCAACAACAAAACCATTTTATTGGCACAAAATTGTTTAGACCAAGGTCCTTCTTAGGTTACCAACAAAATATACCTAAGTAGTCTAGAGCGTTGGCATATTCATCTTCCTGGGAGGGAATAATTCTCACCCAAAGCACAACCAAGACTTGACAGATAGGGAAGGGTAAGGAGAATACTTGGACAGGTCTCTAAGGCATCAAGGCTCACTGTGGTCTTGCATAGAATAAACTAAACCTATAACAGTCTTAAGGAATTCCTAGCTGGGAAATAGAGAAACATAGTTACATTTCTATTCATACATAAGCATTAGGTAAATCATAGATAAATATAATAAAGAACAACATTCCATTCATGTAATGAGACTGAATACACAAGAAGTAGATTCAAAATTTAGGCCTATGTTTATATTGATAATACCAAACTCTAATACATTGTATGTCTGGTTCTCACCCAAATATCCATATTCAACTATACTATAGTATTGGCCCATTACATCGGTGACTCTCGTCACAACATTAGTATTAAAAAAAACAATAATACAAATAACTCCAGATCAACCTCCTAATAACAATTCTACAACCTATTAACCCTTCATTATCCATTACAATCACATCGGTCTCATATATATATATATATATATATATATATATATATATATATATATATATATATATATATATATATATATATATATAACCTGATATTTCTGGTTAAGTACTCGAGAGTTATTTCTTTTCTTGATCTTTCTACGGATGTTGTGCTACCCCTTTAACCTTTTTTTGTTTCTTTCTTTCGTGCATTGTCCAACTTGTCAACAACTTACGCAACTTCTATTCTCCAAAATGAAGTTGCAACATGTTGTGCACAACTTCTAACCAACAAAACGAAGGACCCAACAAGAAGTTATAGAAACTAGACACAAAACTATATAGTCATCCTATGATACCATCAACAACATCAAGAGAAGCTTCAAATTCCATATTTTTATCTTAGAATATATTCAAAGAAATCATAGTCTCCTTTTCCCAATCCCACAGATGATAGAAGGAATGTGTGCCATCAAGGTGGAATGAGAGGCAATGAAATATGCATCTTCAGATACCTTCTTGTATCATATGGATTTCACACTTTAATACTCACATACTCCTATCCACTAGGAATGTCGTGATGTGACCCTCTTCCATGACATGTCCATTTGTAACCAATGCAGTGATGACATTGATATCTCTTTATTGTCCCTATGTGTTGTACCAACTTCATTGAGTCTCCTTTACCTTAGCATATAGGCATGACCTCTTGGGGATGTCTAGTGCTTAGCTAGGGTATTTTATCATCTTTCCTCTCTTATCCTTGGTGGTCTATTTGGTTCATTTTGACCCTCTAGGGTACTTATTTTGAGGATTTCCTTACTCTACCAGTCCATTTAGGGGCATAAGTCTATGATTTCCGTAGTCACATAGAATGATTTAGCATGGATCCATAATGGCCCAAATTCATTTGGTTTTTCTATTTTTAGGATCAAACAAGTCAAATATTCCTTACTAGTCTAAAGGCACCAAGTGAACTATAAATTTCTTAGTTATACTGCATTTTTGTCTCATGGCTTACAAAACAAAGAGTCTATGTTTGGGTGAAAAAACATGTTATTACCTTAGACACTTTTGGTATGTGGTCAAACTATGTGGTTTTATTTTTCTATACATGGTTTCTTTCTCTGATGGTCAATTTTCCATTCAACTGCATCTCGATGTTGTTTCCTTGGATATTTGTATCATTAAATTCCTCTTTGCAAAGTATTTTATATAGATCTCTTAAATTCTTCAATTTTTATAACTTTGAAACCCTATCTCTTAGGTACACACTCAAATTGGCATGAAATATTGATCTATCTACCTAATTCATTTACTAGGCTCTTGGGTTTCTTGTACTATTTTTCTCCACCACCTCAATGGGGATCCCATGTTATTTTTTCCTTATTAGTATATCACATGTTATAGTTTCCTTGGAGTACAAGTTATAAAATGACTCGTATTATAAGGATTTCCACCTTGATGAAACCACATTTAGGGATATGCTAACCTCCACTACTAATATTTTTCCTTTGCTTCAACTTTCACACTCAATTTTTGCAGATTCCCCTTACACTTATACAACTATGGAACACACCTAAACTACTTCCATATACACAAATTACTAGGAATTTTCATCTTTTGTAGCCACTATCCATAATGCATGTACAAAGCTCCAAGAAATAAGACGATACTTACACTCACAAAATTTCCAAACAACAAACTCAATGTCATGGCCACCTATTGGGTTATCACTAATCAATTAATACAACACAGAGGGATTATTTTCTATGTCCTTCCCCACATTTATCCCCATAGGAATTTCCATGTTCATGCAACCACGATTTAAATCAATTCAAATTCAAGAATATGCATTGCACCTACTAAGGTATGATAACAATATATTTGGGAGGCACCCAAGATCCTGTTACTACTTTTATAATCTCATAATGCACCACCATAGTCAAGAAACCACTTTTATATTTGTCAAGAAAAACATTGAAGACAACTTCCCCACAAAAATCGGTGATCTTAACATATTTTTGGAGCATTCTCCTGGTGACAAGCTTGCAAAAAAATTAATGCAATTTGGGGAATCTCTTTGTGGAACACGATCTTTTTGTCATAAGTCCGAGAATGAAATAACATATATGATTTAACAACTTGGTTTCACAACATTTTTCTTTACATTGAGTGTAACTGACACTAAATGGATTGATCTGCATGCAATCATGCCTATAATCCTACCCACTGATGTGAGGCGCAACATCATCGATGTAATCAAAATATTATCTCCAATCCAAATCTAGAATCTCTATACATGCATCATAGGTTCATATCCTTCCATGATGAGGTCTTGAAGAAACATTTATTTGAATTTATTTATTTATTATTATTATTATAAGTGGTTCATGACACCTATTTATCAATAATCGCTACATCCATGTAATAATCCCCCCTAAAATATGAATAACACGAGGAGGTCAAGAATGTTTGGAATATTGAGAGCTCAACATCAAGAGCACAACATGTCACTTGTGGGAATTGAACATGGGTGGGGGGGAAAACACCCCTCGGAACAAACCACTCAAGCTAAACCAAATTGACAAATTTATTTTATTTATTTATTTCATATATGATCAATATTAATGTTCTTACTCATTTACCAAATCACTTTTCCATTTGTAGTGGATGCCCTTTTTATATTCACTCACAAGGTCAAGGTGAGTTAGAAAAATCAAGTTGATTGTGTGTGTGAGGGGGTGGGGGTATGAGTAATAAAATCAACGATGTTATATAAAATAAGAAAATGAATTAAGTGCCTTGAAACACTACCTATCAAAAGAAAAATGAAAACTAAAATAAACTTGCTAAGAAAGTCTAAATGTTTAAGAATGTAACAAGTTTTTAACAACATCAACATGCCAACTATAAATCAACAAGAAGTGAATGAAGATATTAAAAATGAAAATGTAAATACTTGTAAACCATCCACCAATGATTGTATGAATAAATAACATGAAATTGTATTAATTGAGTGCAATATGACAAGCCCTCACTTCTTCCTATGCACTAAAATCTGATTGTGGTATGTCGGTTGGTCGATGCAATTTTGTTGACACTCTGAAGAAATGTGGTTACCAGTTTCATAGATGTATATTGGTCAAATAATCTGACAAACATATTTCTATCAGATACCAGACACCGTTTCATCAGTTATATCGACAATTGTAAGGACCAAAACCTCATCGAGATCAACTATTATTTTCGACACATATGCATTAGAAGTCCGACATAACTACACGTAGAATATTCGACAGAGAAACAATATATCTAACATATTTTGTCAGAATGTTTGTTGGGTATTTGAAAAATAGGTACATCATTATCTGACACACAAAAAACATATCCGACGACAGTGCCATACCTCTAACCGATATGTCTTTCAAACAGTTCGTTGGGTATATGACACATAGGTATGTCAAATATTTGACATCCAAATAACATATCTGATGGAGGTTCCATACCTCTGATAGATATGTCTGTCAGATGATTTGTCATATATTCGACGAACCTATATATATTAAAAAAAAATAATGATATTAATGGTCTGTAACTTTTGTGTGCCTATTGACCTGTGCCAAGGAGAGATTTTTTTTATAAATTATGCTATTGATTTTTATATTTATTCTAACCAATATATATAGGAAGACTATCCAACCACAGTACAAGGAGAGTCCCTAGGAACAACACTAGAATTTAATATGTGTGTGTGTGTGTGTGTGTGTGTGTGTGTGTGTGTGTGATGAAAGGCCTGTAGGGGAGATAATTTTTCTTTGACATGCAATGTTTTTGATGTCCTCATTAGTTCTGCAAAATATAGAGGACATGAATGTTATGGATAAACATATCCATTCATATTATCCACTCCTTATAAATTTCATAATTGGCATGTAAGTCTTTCCAAGAACACAAAAATGAACACAAAATGATTCCATTAGTACACTCCTAGTACACAATTTTTTATTTCTTACTTGTGAAGAATTATTTTCTCCCTGGGTTGGACTTGAAGGGAAAAGTCTTCTATTATTTCTCTAACAATTCTCTTGTCTCCGATGTTCAAATGAACTAAACATTTTTCCAATTCTTCCAATTTCTTGAAACACCATAAAAATACCACATAACAAAAATAACATTGCTTTCATTAATGACGAACTTTTTCATTGAACATATGACTATAATAGACTAAACATGAGGGCTTCAATGAAATTAGTGAACACAAATCCTTTCTTCATCATAGGATGTAACTATAATAGGTATTTTAAATTAATAAATATACTATCATCCTAAAATTAATGTCGATGCCATAAATGTAGTAGTCTTAGTTATCAATCACATAGATCCACAATTTAAAGGAGATTTAAAGAAAAACTAACAATTCTTACCAATGGATTTTGGTATGTATGGATATGATATTGATGCCAATAGACTTTTTATAGAGTCTTAATAATTGCAAAAATAGTTAACTGATCATAATGCATTGTACGTGGACACACTCACAAAACACATAAAAATTCATGTCTGTACACACTTGAATATTTTAAAAGAATATTAGCATTTGATATTGATATTTCACATGTATTTGACACTTCATATTTTGTAGGGAAGAAAAGTTAGTGTCAAAATACTAGCACCATGAGCACAACAAGAAACTAATGAGCATGTATTGTCACTTAAACTTAAAATCTAACAATGAACTCTTTTGAAACAATGAAGTAAAGTTGTCAATGCTTGAAAAGACTCTTTTGAAGCAATGAAGTAAAGTTTTCAATGTTTGAAAAGTTTGGATTCAAACCTTGTTTTCCATAATTTTGTAGCCTTAAGTCTCCTCCAACAGAAAATGCTCCCCCAACTCCCTAAAGGAAATATAGATGTGTGAATAAAATTTTGAAAGTGGCACAATATTTGAATATTTGGTAATAAAAAGAGTGGAAATTTTTACCTTGACAATTATCATCCCTGCATCATTTTCTTTCTCCCATTTTTCGTAGAGCTTAGCTAATTGGATTTCCTGGACATCGTATTAGAGGAACTATTAAATAAATTTGGGAAAGATGTTCCTAGCCTAATTCCTTAACCATCAATTAGAGAGGAAAATTTATCATTGAATATCTTACCATTTCCTTATTAGCAATATTCAATTTATGAGGGTTATTTAGCGTGATGACACATACATGACCTTTTTCTTCAACTAGGACAACTTGCTTGAATACCGCACCTTTTATTTAGTACAATTATCACCCAAAATATCATCAACCAAACTAGAACCACTATTAATGCACAATTAAATTATTTTAGTCATGGAAATATAATTTCCTAGAAACCTTGTTGTAAATATGTTGTGGATCGTGGAGGTGACCTCCCTTCAAACGTGTATTTGTCAAATACAATAATAGGTTAAATGACTGAATAATAACTAAAAATCAATGAGCTTGTATTTGACAAAGAGAATTAAATGTTATATGACTGAATAATAATTAAAAATGTATGATGCTATAGAAATACTAAAGGGGAATACCTCATGAATGAGCTTCTCTTGGTTTTGGGAACAATTTATTCTCTACTAAACAGAACCAACCATGTGAAGGTGGAAGATTTTTTGTTCCCTCCCCTCCTCACATATGATGTAGGAGCATCTGCCAAGTGAAATTTTGAGACTGACCCTAGTGGTTGTAAAAAATTTACCAAGGTATTTGGTTCCCTAATTTTTATATAATTGTAATAGCTAAACATTTCTAGATGATATCTTGACATATATCTTCTATTGAATAGTTTAGATTGTTATTGATTTTGGTTGCTGATATGTAGGAATAATGTCTAGATTTAGGGCTTGTTGAGATAGCTCCGGATTTTTTTAGTTTGAGAGCTATCCAAGAGCTCTAAGTTTTATTTGATTATTGTTGTAATGGGAGAGGTTATAAATTGTGTAGAGTGGTGATATTATGTGTGTTTGTTGAGGTCTATGAGACCATGAAGGAACAAAGCATCAATGTGTAGTTTTATTCCTTCGACCATTTAAATAAATATTGTGTCCATGAATATATGCTCCTGTGTGTGATTGTTAAAATTTATAATTTCTTCGAGAGAATTGAGTGCAGGTGATAATAATTGAATAGATTTAATGTAGGATCAGAGCTCAACTATGCAAAACCCATGAATTTCAGAAGCTAATAAATTGACGATCAAGATTAGATATGGGAGAATATCTCACCAAATCAATGACTCATTTTAACCATCTATAAAAATCCAAAATTAAGATGAAGTGTGTTTCATAGGTTCATATCATATCCTTGTATATCGAATCTAACACTAATATCCCAAGAGTGATATCTCGACATCCAACAAACCTAGAGGAATCCACACCATCTATCGGAAGAACCTTTTCAGAGTCATTCCAATACTCCTGAAAGTGTATCAAAGAAAATAATCGAACAATATTCCTTCTTCAATTTTTGTACAGAAGGTTAAACCTGAAAAGGGTTATGATGCGTATTCAAATATGATCATTCAACATCCATAAAACTGGTAAATTTTCACAGTATCGACCAGAGGGTATCAAGGAATTTCCCCTCGTAGTTTTGTTTTCCTGCGATATATTTGGATTGTTCTTTCAGTGACGATCAAAAGTCACGATTAAAAGTTATTTTTGGAGCTAAAAGAAGATCATTTAGAGTATTAAATATGACCATCTAAAATTGTACCATGAATACTATTTCATGAGAAAGATCTGACCATCCATTTAGAAAATAGATCAACGCTTAAGGGTGTTTCACTCTGGAAATCTAATCGACGTTTAATCTTGTGAAATTTGCAAAGGAAATAACCCATGGATATGGAATTTGGTCATGTGGAAGGAAAAGGGGATTAATTCTAAATTGAACCTATGGGTTTCCATTTAATTTTCTGTGAATATTGTTATAGTGTGGGAGATTGTATATAGAGACCAATTTGAGGCCACGAAAGAGAAATTTGCCAACAGGGTAGAAATATGAATACTTTTTTTATGGGTGTTGTAGACGTAAGAATATAATTTGTGGTATTAGAGTTGTAGATGAATTTTTCTTCAGTAGCCATGCTACCTAGAAGAGGTAGGCCAATAAATGTGGTAGTTACAGAGATACAAAATGAATTGAGGGGAGTCCATTCTAGAATGGAAGGCATGGAAGTATCTCAGAGAAAGGAACTTGAAATAGGTGATGTCAGTGAAGATTAAGACACCATATTTGAGGAATAAGGAGAATCACCTAGAGTAGAAACAACTGAAGAGAAATTATTGAGGTTGGTTAAAAAGGTAGGAGTCAGACCAAAAATGTAGGTCCCAATGTATGATGGGAACCTAAATGTCGAGGAATTTCTTGATTAGATCAATGAAATGGAAAAATAATTCGACTATGAGGACACAGATGAAGAAAATAAGGTTAAGGATGTAGTGACTAGGCTGAATGAACATGCAACCTTATGGTGGGATGAGTTGTAGGCTGATAGAAGGAAGAAAGGAAAAGAAAAAATCAGGAATTGGGACAGGATGGTAGCTAAATTTAAAGTAAATTTGTTAGGAACCAAATACCAAAATAACATAGAAAAACCTTAGAATAAGTACTCAACGCCTTGAAAAAGAGATAATTTCAGATAATAAGCCTCTTCGATGGGGAAACCTCCTTATAGACCACATAAATTTCCAAATACAAGATGATTCCAAATGAAAAGGTCTCCTTGGTATATATAGGAGACTAGGAGGTACAATTACAACTAATGGACCCAAGATGACATAAATAACATAACATTAATAATGTAATATGACCTAACTAAAGGGTAATGTGCCACTATTTAGGGCTTAACATGCCCTTCCCCTTAAGACAAGTGTTGTTCACAATGCTTGAATAATTTTGGATGCTTATGTATAAAAGACTCATCTTCCCAAGTGGAATCTTCAGTAGGTAGTTTCATCCACTTAATGTGATACTTTGAAATGGATCTATTCCTGAACTGGTGAATTCTTGTGTCAGTTTTAGCTTTAGGATCCAAAATGATTTTTCCTTCCTTTTCAAATTATGGATATATAGTTTGAATTGGGATCTTGTCAGCGATAACCTTCTTAAAGCATGAAACATGGAAAATTGGGTGTACTGATGAAGATGTAGGAAACTCCAATTTGTATGCCATAGTACCAATCTTTTGCAACACCTTATAAGGGCCATAGTACTTTGGTGATAATTTATTATCCTTCTTGGCTTTCTTGAGAGACATTTGTTTGTATGGTTGTAGTCTTAAAAACACTCAATCCCCTACTTCAAAACTTCTTTCACTACGATGTTGATCTACTTGTTGTTTCATGTGATTCTGTGCCATGGTCAAGTTTTCCTATAAGATTTGGAGAACTTGTTGTTGATGCTCGATTTGATCTTCCACTGCTTGAACCTTAGATTTTTATTTTAGATAAGAAGTGATGGAAGGAGGGTTGAATCCATAGAGTTCCTTAAATGGTGTCCTTTTTGTTGCAGTATGAAAGGAAGTGTTATACCACCATTCTGCCAAGGGTAACCATTTGAACCATTGTGTTTTTTTATCAGAGATAAAGCAACGAAGGTATCCTTCCAGGAATTTGTTCACTATATCAGTTTGTCCATCATATTGAGGATGATAGGATGAGCTATGAGCCAATTGAGTACCCAAACAAGAAAATAATTTTGTCCAAAAATGTCCAGTTAAGATGGGATCTCTGTCACTTACAATAATCTTTGGGCTTCCATGTAGCTTTTGAACTGTCTCCATGAATATGATGGAAACTGTATTGGATTTGAAAGGATGAGAGAGAGCACAAAAGTGTGTGCACTTGGTCAATCTATCAACAATCACCATGATGACACTCTTTCCTTCAGACTTCGGTAACCCTCTGATGAAATCCATGGAAAACTCCTCCCAATGTTGACTTGGGATGGCTAATGGTTGTAAAAGACTTGAGATCTTAATTGTTTCCACCTTGTTTTGTTGGAAAACCAAACATTCTTCCACAAACCTTTGAACATCAATTTTAAGGCCATCCCAAAAAAATTCCTTCTTGACCCTATGGTAGGTTTTCAAAAATCTTGAGTGCCCTCCTACCGGGGAGGTGTGCAATTATAATAGTACCTTTTGTTTGAGTTGAGAGTTCTTACATAAATATAAGAGATATTTGTACCATAGTGAATCATTTTTCCATGTAAATGTATCTGATGCACCAGAATCCTGCTGCAACCTTTGAATGAGAGTCAACACATTTTCATCATTCTTCCATTCGTCCCTCACTTCTATTATCCAATCAGGTTGGATGATTGAGATAGAACAAAGAAAGACCTCAACATTTTCATCCTTTCTTGATAGTGCATCTGCCACAACATTTTTCTTCCCTTTTTTGTAGATGATTTCAAAATCACAACCCAATATATTAGTCACCCATTTTTGTTGTTCTTCTAAAGATAGTCTTTGTTCCAAGAAGTATTTAAGGCTACCATGATCTGTTTTTACCTTGAAGTGCCTACCTATTAGGTAAGTGAACCATTTATTCAATTCATGTAGTATTGCCATCATTTCCTTCTCATAAATGGTTTTGTGTGAGTCCTTTCTCTTGAATGGTCAACTTTCAAAAGCAAGGGGGCTTCCTTCTTGCACTAGAACAACACCAATGTCATTTCCCGAGGTATCACATTCCACAATAAAGGTTTTTGTGAAGTCTGGTGTGGTCAAGACAAGATCTTTGCATATCACCTCTTTAAGTTGTTCAAAAGTTTGAGTTGCCTCTAGAGTCCATGAAAATTCATCCTTCTTAGTTAATATAGTTAAAGGTGTTGTTATTCTTGAATAGTTCTGAACAAACTTGTGTTACTAACCTGTCAAACCCAAAAATCCTCTAAGATTCTTCAATGTTTTAGGAATTGGCCAGTCCATCATGGCCTTAATAGATTATGGGTCTACCTTGACACCTTCATGAGATACAATATGACCCAAATACTCTACCTCCTTCACCCCAAATAAACATTTGGATGGTTGGGCATATAGTTGTTTCTCCTTTAGTAGTTGCAACACCTTGTCAATATGTCACACATGATTCTCCCAAGAATTGTTATAGATTAGTATATCATCAAAAAATACTAACACAAATTTTCAAAGGAAGGGCTTGAAAATGGAATTCATCAACCCTTGGAATGTGGAAGGTGCATTTGTAAGGCCAAAAGGCATGGCCAAAAATTCATAATGGCCTTCATGAGTTCGAAATGTTGTTTTTGGGATATCTGCTTCCTTCATTCTAATCTGATGATACCCTGAACGAAGATCCAAGTTTTTGAAAACAATTTCTCCGTGTAGTTCATATAACAATTCATCAATGAAGGGAATGGGAAACTTATCTTTAATAGTGATCTTGTTGATCTCTTTGTAATCTGGACACATATGCCATGACCCATCTTTCTTGAGTACCATTACCACTGGTGTAGAGTAAGAACTTTGGCTAGGTATAATAATTCCAGCATCTAACATTTATTCAACCATATGCTCAATTTCACTCTTCTGGGCATAAGGGTATCTGTAAGGCCTGATGTTAGGAGGAACACTCCCAAGAATTAGGTGAATAGCATGATCGTGATTTCGAGTGGGTGGAAGACCTTTTGGAATATCTTCAAATACTTTGGAATGCTTATCAATGATCCCTTGGAAATCTAGGGGAATAGATGGCTTAGCTGTTTGAACATCTAGTGAGCATAGTTGTGCAATTACACCCTAATTCCCATTTTTCAATAATTTTTTCATGCCATTAGAGCTTATCACGTTACCGGGTTTCCTTGTGATACCCCTTAACTCAATTTATTTTCCTTCCAATGAAAATTTCATGAAAATTTATTGAAACTTAAAAGCCATTGTTCCTAATGATTGTAACTATTGGATTCCTAGTACAACATCAACATCACCCATGGGTATAGAAATCATTGGACTATTCATTACATATTCCCCCATAGTAAGATTGATATTATTTAATTTTCCTGAGAAATTGATAGTTCCTCCATCTGCAATCATTACTTGAAACTCTGGTGCTCGATATACAAAACAATTGAGAGATTTGGCTAATTTATAATGAATGAAATTATCAATACTACCAGAATCAATTAGTACTATTACCTTTTTATTTTTGATATATCCTTCGATCTTGAGGGTTTGAGGAGTGTTAATTCCATCCATTGCATTACATGATATCATGGGATTCAACTCTTCAAAGGAAATAACTTCTACATTTTTATCTTGAGATGGTTCTTGTTCTTTTTCTTGTTCCTCTTCACAATCTATGTAGAATAATTTTTTCTCACCAAACTTATGTCCCTTACTATAATTTACTATAATTTCTGTCACAATTAAAGAATAAACCTTTTGCTTTTCTTTCCTCCAATTGTTGAGGTGTCAACCTGGTAGGTTGAGGTGTTTTAGAATATGGAACATTATTCTCTTAATAGATTTTAGGAGTGATCCTTCTACTAGCCATAGAAATATTTTTACTTTCAACATTTCTTGCCACCCTGAATGCATTCTCCAATGATTTGGGTTATCAAAGGAGAACCTCATGTTGAATGTTATCGTTTAAATTTACAATGAAGACATCAATCAAGTGCTCATCTCAAATATCCCTTACCTTTATATTCAATCTTTGGAAGTTCTCAATGTGCTCTGCAATTGAACCCTTTTTCTTGAGATTTATCAATTGACTAAAAAAGGTATTTCTCCTTCTATCCTCATAGTGTGCTATCATTTCTTTAATGAACATTTTCGAAGTGACGAGTGATTTTCAAGAACAAAACCATTGATACCACACAAATTGATTGGGTTCTAAATATAAAGAAGCATTTCGTACCTTTTGTGTATGTGGCACATCATATAGATCAAATAAATTCTCCATATGAAGTATCCATGTGATTGGATCCTTTCCATCAAACTTCCTCATATCGATCTTAGGAAACTGGTTGGTCTTCAACCCAAAGTTGGAGTTTTTCCATTCTTGATTCATCTTCCTTGTTTCCTCATCATTAATTTCATGGGATACATTTTCAATTTCAGGTTTCCTCTCTATTAGAAAAGTTTTCAATCCTTCCATGATCTCCCTTTTTAAACCCTCCACCTTAGTATCCATTATTGCCTCCAACTTAGCTTCAGTTGATTCCATAATTCCTTGTAGTTCATATTTTGTTAATGTCTTCTTTTGTAAATCATTTATGTCTCTGTTCTTTTCTTCACCTCCATCAAGGGTCCAGGTAGGATTTTCTGGAGTCTTAATTGGTGTAGAAGTTCCCTTTTTTGGTGGCATGTTGGCCAAGTATCATTTTTAAACCTTGATTTTGAGGTGCATCTACTAGATGATATTTATTATCCTTTATCTCCAAAATTTCGTGCTTCTAGGTCTAGGAATTTATTTTTGTAGTTTTCTGATATGTCTTCTCTGCAATTCCACAAGTCTAATCAAAATTGGATGTGCCAAGTGGAAGTTATGGTAACTTCCCCACACCTTGCTGATTTTTGTCCCTTCTAGGAGAACGTACTTGTAAAGCATTCTAAGATCAAAATATATGATATTTGATTATGAAACTTGTACCATAAATACTACATGTTGTCCACTATCCAATGCAACTAGTCTCACTTAATTTGGATACTCATTGAAGAAGATATCATTGTTTTACCCGGAAGACCTGTTTGAGACTAGTTAATATGACTAGTCAGATACCCTATCTTTCACAGGGTGTATCTAAACAAGTAGGATGACCAAGATGATGAATTTTTTTATCATAGATACCTTGATAAATTATATGAATATCCTCCATATTTCAGGGTCTGAAATGTTACAGAAAAATTTTTATACCAAAAATTATGAGATGACTAAATTCAGGATGATTATAGAACCCTATATTACACAGGATATATATCCGAAAGTGTAAGGATTTAGGAGCTGAAATTTTAATCCCACGTACCTTGATCCATATAATAAATATCCTCCAAGGGTTTCCTTATGAAACATCTTAGAAAAAATTTATAGTGCAAATTACAAGGTGTCTCAGATGTAGCAGCAAATCCCAAAGACCCTGAGCTTTGATACCAAATGTTAGGAACCAAATACCAAAATAGCATAGAAAAACCTGAGAATAAGTACTCAACACCTTGAAAAAGATATAATTTCAGATAATAAGACTCTTCGAGGGGGGAACCTCCTTATACAACACATAAATTTTCAAATACAAGATAATTCCAAATGAAAAGTTCTCCTTAGTATATATAGGAGACTAGGAGGTATAATTACAACTAGTGTACCCAAGCTGACATAAATAAAATACAATTACTAATGTAATATGCCCTAACTAAGGGGTAATGTGCCACTATTTAGGGATTAACAAAATTTTATGCCTAAATATTATCATTTGAACCTATTTAGAAAATTGTAGAACCTAAGGAAGAAAGCTATGTCTGTAAAATAATATATAGAATAATTATACAAGTTAAACATCAGGGTAGGGCATGTGGATAATGATGTTGAGAAAGTTTCAAGGTACATCAATGGTTTAAGGTATGACATCTAGGATTAAATCAGTCTCCTAAACTTGAGGACTTTAGAAGACGCTTATCAAGCAACTTTGAAAGAAAAAGAGAAGATAGCTAGAAAACAAAGCTAGAAAACTAGAGGAATAGGTACAACAAGAGGAAAAGGATAATCTAGTCACAAAGAAAGATTCCAAAATATAAAAGATAAAGGGGGAATATCAAGCTCAACTAATAATCCATCAAGAGGAGGAGAATTCAGAGGTAGGAGATTTGGATCTAGAGGAAGATGAAGAGGAGACACATAATTTAGATGCTACACTTGTGGCAAGATAGGTCACATGTCTTGGGACTATCCTGAAAATAAATCAACAAATAATAGGAGTGAAAATGTTGCATAGTCTAGGGAAGAAACAATTAATACAGTGGGAAAGGAAGAAAATCCTAAGGTAGCAGGATATTTAATGTTGAAGAGGATCTTGGTCAAGTCAGAGAAAGAGACAAGTGAGACAACACAAAGAAAAAGTATGTTTAGGACTGTATGTAAGTCAAAGGGTAAGTGTTCCAAAGTTTTCATTGACAGTGGAAGTAAAAATAGTTTGGTTTCCAAAGAGATAGTATAGAAGATGGGATTATAGAGGATGGCACATCACACTCCCTATAGAGTGTCTTGTTTGCAGAAAGGACATCATCTCGTGGTGAATAAGAAGTGTTAGGTGGAATTTCAAATTGGTACTTACAAGGATGAGGTGTTATGTGATATAATTCCTATATATGTCTTCCATATTTTTTTAGGAAGGCCATGACAACATGACATGAAATCCATTCATGATGGAAGGAAGAAAACATATTTCCTAGAGAAAGATGGACATAAGCATGTGCTTCTTCCCTTTAAAGATGAATTAGTCAAAGAAGAACCTGGACCTAGTGTTTTTCTTGTGAGTGGGAAGGAGTTACTACAAGAACGAAAGAAGAAAGTGGAGGTACATTTTTCTCTTGTTGGTAAGTCAAAGGTAATACTCACTAGTACATATATATATTATTTTCCTACTGAAGTTAAAGGTATGCTTGATGAATTTGATGATATCATAGTAGATGAATTACCTAATTCTTTACCTCATATGAGGAGTATTAGTCACCATATTGATTTGATTCCTAAAGAAAGTATGCCTAACAAAGAAACATACATGATAACTCCTCAAGATAATGAAGACATAAAGAAGCAGGTACATGAGTTGTTAGACAAAGGTTTAGTGAAGGAGAGTCTAAGTCCATGTGTTGTATCGATAATTCTCATCCAAAAGAAGAATGGTGGATGGCATATGTGCACTAATTCAAGGGAAATTAACAAAATTACCATAAGGTACAAATTTCCATTACCTGGAATAGATTATTTGATGGATTACTTAAGTGGGGCAAAGTATTTTTCAAAAAATGATTTAAAAAGTGGGTACCATCAGATTAGGATAAGAGAATGGGATGAATGGAAGACTTCTTTCAATACTAATAATGGATTTTATGAATGGTTGGTGATGCCTTTTGGGCTCACAAATGCTCTTAGTACATTTACGAGACTAATGAATGAGGTTTTAAAGGAATTTATTGGGAAGTTTGCAATAGTCTATCTAATTGACATTCTGATTTACAAGTAGACAAAAGAGGAACATTCAAGAAATATCAAGATGGTTTTGAGTACCATATAGAAGGAAAAAATATTGATAAATTTGAAGAAATGCATCTTTATGAAAATGGAGTTGATATATTTAGGGTTTTTAGTATCTAAATAAGGTTTGAAGATGGACCTAGAAAAGGTTCAAGAAATTGTGAATTGTCCAAACCCAAGAAATATATTTGAGGTAAGAAGTTTCCATGGACTTTGTAACAACCCTAGTTAAATAGTTCATAGGGATTTTTAAGTATAATTAATTAGATAATTAATTGTCCTAATATGGTTTTAATTAAACAATGATTAGTATTAATAATATTATTTATTTATTAAATAATTGTTTATAACTTTTGATTGATTAATTAATTAATTAATTGATTACATATCACATTCAATGACATGGGTAATAAAATTAAGGGGCTTAATAATTTTAATTTATTTAATTAAATACTTTACGTATGCAGGGGGGGGATGAAGCATTAAAGAAGGGGATACGATATTAATGAAGGGGATAAGATATTAAAGAAGGGGATAAGATAATAAAGGAGGAGATAAGAAAATTAATGAGGGGGAGGAGAGTCGGTGAAGGGGGATATGACGGAGAGGAGTCTTACGGGGAGGATCATTATTTTTGGAGGGGGGAAGTATTTTGAAGGGGGACTGGATTTTTGTTTGGATATTTTTTGGTGTGGGGAGTTTTGATATTGGGAGTTTTAGTGAACCATTGCAGGGGCACTGGGTTGTTGGGGGTTTTGGGCATGGGGGCCAGGATTCCTTTCGATTTCCTGGAGCTAGGGAGCCGAACAGACTGCTCCTAGTTGGCTGGGTGTGTTACACATAAAAAATACTCACTTCGATAGTGTCATAAGTGTCGTCATTATAAGTGTCACAAGTGTCTCATTTTTCTCACAAGTGTCACAAGTGTCAGGAAAAGCATATTGCCATAATGCCTATGTCATACCTATAACGACATCAGAAAGACACTTGGAACACCTCAAACATTTGATTTGGAAGAAGGGGAATGGTTAACCGGGTTTATGAACCTCTTGCCATCTGAAAGAACCATTAAAATTGAGTTTTTAGAGGAGAGCCCTCCCCTATACCACTGTTAGGAGTGTTGGTGCCCCCCTATAGACTGTTAGGGAGCATTATAACACTCTGACAGCCCTTTTGGAGGAGCCCTTCTACTGTTAGGAGTGTTGGTGGCCCCCTATACCTTACTAGGGAGTGTTATAATGCTCTGACTACCCTTTTGAAGGAGCACTACCTATTCTGGGTAGTAGTTGGTTTGTTGAGAAAAATGAGGGAAAGATCCCTTCAATCCCTGAAGGTAGTTGGATTTGAATCCTTTGGTCAAGCCATGATCTTAGGGAAGATCCCTAATTGAAGGAGGAAAATCCTCAACTTACCCCAAAGATATCTCAAGTGGTTGAGTCTCTCCAAGCCTATATAAACAATATTTATTATGGTGAGAGGGGGATGGAGAATTATACCAAACTTATGATCTCATATGTGGTATCTGATGGGAATGATTGGAAGCATGAAACCTATGATCTCATAGGAAACAAACAGTGAAGTGGAGAATAATCAGTGAAGCTATTTTCATTCTAATCATGGGTCTTTTGATCAAGGGTTAGACAAGGAGGACTTGATGAAGCTGTCGCACTCTCATCTACAGTTGTAAGTTTTCTTTGTTGTTGTTCTCATCAATATAATATGCTTGGCTTGTTTCTTTCTAGTTTGTGCTTAATCTCACATGAAATTGTCTCTAATAGATAGGTCTATTTCGAGCTAATATCAGTAGAGTAAGAAGTGGTTGTACTTTTGTTTGTCTACAGGGATTTTCAAGGAGCGAAATATTGGAGCTCAACTCGAACCGTGTAGGGACAAACACCGGTAAAAGGTACTTCTTTTCTCCTTCCTCCTCACACATTAGTCTATCTAGATCTAAAATGAATTCAGTGACCATGATAAGAATATTCTGTCTTAAGAGTTAAGAGTCTATCTCTCAAGAGGAGATCTACCTGTTCGCAGGGGGATTTTCCTTCAACAGAAATTAGCGACTCCACTGGGGATCAAATCGAAACCTTTTAGTTTTGGTTTTCCTCATAGACCTTGTCTTACCCCTTGTTATTTTTAAGACCTTATTCACCTTGTATGTTTGATTTCACATGCTGATTGGCTCCTTACCCCATCACATTAAGCTTGATTGCCAAAATTTGACTGAAATTTTGGGTTTTTGGACAATTTTCTGAGTTTTTGAAGCCTGGCGCCCCTGTGCCTATGTTAGCCCAGTGCCAACACTCCCTGAAAGTCTTAGATATATCTTTATAACACTCCAGTGTCCCTTACACCAAAGCACCAGCCTCTCCTTTTCAAAAATACCTTCCAAAATTGTCTTTTCTGAGGTCCAGACCCTATTTTTTCACTTACTGAGCTTCTTTGTGATTCAATGCTTCCTCCTTTTGAACTTTGACATACTTCCTTATGAGGAATAAGTGTTTTTCTATTCATATTTTGAGGCCTTCTTCTTCGTTTCGAGTTTTTCTGCTATTGAGAACTTGAAATCAATCCACTGCTTTCTTCTCTCCTATCCGACTGAGAGGGAACTCTAGTGAAGGGCATCATAAATCTGTGAATCATCTTATTTGGTTTTTTGAAGTCATCGTTCTTAAACATCTCTCTTTTGTGTGAATTTTTTGATTTTTCTTTGTTATCTTTTGTTTTCTATTTTCTTCTTGTTTCAATCATAGAAAGAGGGTGTGTGTCATGTGTGCGAAATCTGATCATGCTTGTCTGAATCTCCTTGATCTGAAAGGGTAATTAGCAGGAGATTTTTTTGCATTGAATTAATCATCATTCGCATACAAATGACAAAGATACATCTTAGTGATTGGTTTTCATATTAGAAGGCGTTTTTGAAAATGTTTTAGCATTGCATTGGATTCGATTGACAACCAATTGGTTGAGGACATTTCATATTAGTGTTTGAGAGTGTAAACGACTCTTTCTCTTTCCCTTAAATAGGCGTTCATTGAAAATAAATGATTGCTTATCATCTTTCATGAATTTTTTGGGAATTGAGTCCTCATTCCATCAGTTTCACTTTCGTACACCCTTTGAGTAAAGAACAGTTGTAAAATGAACGCTAATTAAAAATTATCTAGAACATTTTTTTTTTAGGATCTTCCACCAACATTAGACTAGGGTTAGCACTTTGGATTAGGTTGTGAGTATAACTCTCCAAAGTTTTCAAAACAAAAATTAGCATCCTGAGCTAGGGAGAGTCAAATCCAATTGTCGTATTGTTTTTCTGGGATCCCCCTCTCACACAAGGGTTAAGAACGAGGTCACATTCAGGTGAATTACGGAGATTATCCCTCCGTGGTTCAACTGTTTGTAGTGGTCGAATCATATATTGGGGGTCGCTTGGAGGTATACTCACGATTATGTGTGGGAGCCTCTCGGGTTGATTTCGGACTTGTTATCCTTCCCATACATTTCGGATTGGACTGTCGACTGTACCTTCCCAGGGACTCACTGCGAATTGGTGTCTTTAGTTTCCATAATCTTTAGGTACTTACACAAGGTGACAGTGAAGGGAAGTCTCACTGTACCTGGAACAAACATTGGTCAAACACACTCGGGCTCCTTGGAGGGTAAATCCACAATTACTGCGTGGAAGCTTGCACCAAGGTGAAAGTCCATTAAGAAGGTCGCCATTGTAACTATTCCACCATATCCTAGCCCCTTCTTGACTTGATCACACGACGTTGGATTTCATAACCAACTAGTATGATCATCAAGAGAAGTTTTGTTTTCTTGTTTGATTCCTAGATTTTATTAGCGTATGTTATTTCTTTTTGTTAGTTGGGCCTAGTTTTTTAGTGTGTTTTGTTATTCTCCACAATTGAGCCTCTAGATGATAAAGGTCTTCGTCCATCATGTAGGATGCAAGGGTTACCTTCAGAAGGCTATCAACCCTTATCTCCTAACCCTACAAAATACAACTACCGTAGAGAGGTAGAAAATCAATCTAACGATGGAAGTGTTATTGCTCCTCCGTTAGATAACTCAGAAGGTGCTTTGGTCACAATTGAAAATTCCACTACATCTGTGTCGGTAACCCCTCTCGAACCACTTTTAGTTCGTTTAGACTCCCTTGGGAACGTCATAGATGAAGAGATCCCATGATTATCGGAGAGGCTATTTACCGAAACATATATGGGATCCACAAAACCTTTCTTTGGTGATGAGTATAGGACTCTTGTTCGTCCTAGCACCGTAGTAGAAACCAATCCCACCCCTGCTCGGTCTGTATGGAGGACTTCATCGAGATGCGCTCTCTATGAACATTTCAAATCCTTTCAACAACCCTTTCAACCTCATGACCCTCCTAGTGAAACAGGACCATCTGGTCAAACCATGAATCACCCAGTCGATCAGGTTATTAACCCTACTGTTACATCAGCACAAGTCCATCCTAATGTTGGAGTCATCACCTCTACTCATCTACAAATCACTTCAATCTCTACCCCCGTTTCTACAATCTTTTACTCTACAGCTCCATATGTTCCACACGATCCTGCTGGGACATTTTCTCACCCGAGAACGCAGACCCCTGCTGGACAAACACAACCAGGTAGAGGGAAACCACCATCCAACGAACCTTTTCCTCCTGGAGGACTACCTTTCCATGGAAGGCCTACCCCTCCTGGGGGACAACCTCGTTTTCATGCTCCTCCTGGAGGGAAACCTCCATTTGCCAGTCATACCCCAGTCGTAAATCCACCGCTGGCAGGGGGGCAACCCTCATTTGCTGGAAACCCTTCACAATCATGGGGAGTATCTTTAGGAGGCACTTTTACTCAACCCCACATTGGGGGGCACTCGTATAATAACCCACTAGGAGGAGTGTCCAATCCTGTTTCTTCCGAAACATCTTATGGACAATCTTATTCGGGCGGCATCCCAAACACCACCTGGAGTTCTTCGGGACCATAGTATTATCCTCCTCATGGGTCTAATGTGTATCCGCCTACGAGATCTACTCCTTACCATTCTCAAGGTAAAAATGTTTATCCTCCTCACAGGCAAATAAATCACCTGGCCTATAATGTTATGAACCCACCGGGTTATGTAAATGTTTCTCATTCATCATCGAATCCTTCTTATCCTAGCCAGCAACAACCATATGTAGGAGGACCTACTGGTTACAACTATCCACCTAACCTAGTTTATGGTTCTATTGGTGTTCCTATGCCACACCAGTATCATTCGTAAATTAACCGATAGCTACCTTTCCTTGTGACTCTGGATCTCCCAGACTTGTCTCGGTTAACTAATGATCCTATTTTTCATTCATCGGTTTGGTCAGTCATTCCAGCTAAACTTCCTTCTGATATTCCAAAATTTGACAGAAACCCTGGCGAAGATCCGAACAACCATGTGATGAATTTCCATTTGTGGTGTTCATCAAACTCCCTCATGGATGATTCTGTACGTTTGTGTCTTTTCCAGAGAACACTTACCGGTTCAGCAGCAAAGTGGTATATTGAACTACCACATTCTTCTTTTCATGATTTCAATTCCCTTGCCATGTCTTTCCTCATGCACTTTCAACTGCCTATCCGCTATGAGACGGGTACTAAACTCTTGACCTCCCTTCGTCAAAATAAATCCGTGCATATCTCTGACCATATTCATGAGTGGAGGCGACGATGAAGGATGATCAAGGCAGTCATTCTTGACATACTATTGGCGGAATGGTTTACTAAATCACTGTTAGCCCCGATCGCTTGCGATGTTGCTATGGGTGGTGCGGTCACAGAGGAACAAGCCATCTCTTGGGCTCAGTATTTAGATTTGGTTTATTCCCAATTTGGTACTTTGTATGATTTTCTTCCGAATGTTGCTCACGCTAATACTGATCCATCCAAACCATCTTCCTCATCTAATGCGGATGGTGTTATCGGTTCCGTCAAAACTCAATCTATTTCCCAATAACTCACACTCTCTTATACCTCCCACCAAACTCAGATCTCTGAGGTGAATGCAGTTCAATCTACCCCTTCACAACAATCTGGAGGTAAGAAGAAGACAAAGAACAAATCAAAAAATAATAATGAACAACCAAAAAATCAAACACCTGCTACTGAAAATCAACCACAACGGAAACTGAAATTCCCGTGTATCATTTGTGGTGACGATTACTACTCTCAAGATCATCCACTTCGCAATGAAGTGGCCAAAATTTTCCAAGGAAAGTCACAACCCGCTGTGATTACTCATCCTTTTCCACAGTAGCAATCCATGGTTGCTCAAACCCCCTCTCCTGGGGGTAGTTCTAGTGATCCTCATGATGAGGCCTCGTCGAGTGCACATATTTATATGATTAATGGGATCAATTTGACCACTCACTCTAAGACATATGACACACCAGGTAACCTTGACAAAGGAAAAGACACTAATGGTACCAGTAATTTATCAGATCCATCATCGTCCTCCGATAGTCTTCCATCGGTTAATCCTCCGTCTGGACCACTTCAGATTGAGAAACCCACGTTCGACTCTGTTATCCACAATTTTGGTCATTGTGATGATGTCATGATGATGATATGATGATGGAAAATCAATCTCTTCACTAAGAACATTTTTTCTAAGAAAAGTTACACTTGTTTGCTTCCAGAAATCATATTTTTCAAAGAAGTTTGCAGGCTGCCTATATACTTGCCTGCGAGAATGCCTGATTCTCACAGGCTGCATTAAGCTAGGGTGCGAGGGGTTCGCACTGTACTTAACTGCCAGGGTGAAAACATCTTCTTAAAGAGGAAAAAGATGAAGTTCTCGAGCCTTCTAGAAGGGAATCTTCGAGAAGAATGAGTTGGCTAGCGAATGGTTATCTAAGTACTGACTTTCCTGATATCTTGGGATCATCTCCTATCCAAGTAACTGAACTATATTCTCCTATATATTGAGGAGATTGCTCAAGGAAAAGGTTAGAAGCAAACTAGCAAGAGATTGATTGGAGAATTAGTGCAAGGCTGTATGGAGGACTGATGCTACAACAACAAGAGACAACAGCAAGGTCATCAAAAGTAGTTGATTTTCTTCATGCATGATAAAGTGTGTGTGTCAGAGCTAGGAGCCATCGAAAGGAGACCTACGAAATCAAGGCTCAGGTTGTAAGTTTCACTTTCAATTAATTCAATACAGTAATATGTCCCTTTCCCATAAATATGATGTCACTTTATTACATAACTCCTTGATCATGTGTATAGACTAGCTATTGAATATATTAATCTTCCTTTACTTCGATTGGTTTGTACTGTTGTGATCTGAACGGTGCAAGAGCATTGGAGCGAAGCTTGGAACAACAGAGATATAAGGAAAGCATTTACAAGGTATGTCCATAATCCTTATCTCTTAGTTCATTCAATAGGTTAGATCTAGGGAAAGTGTATTATTCTGTCCTGTTTTGTTCTAGATCCAGGTGGATCTAGGGAGATCGGTTTGTGTCCGCACTCACGGATTTATCCTGAAACAAAATTGGCGACTCCACTGGGGATCTATTCCCTTTTTTTGTATGGTTTTTGATTTTTCCTGTGGCCATTTTCTCTATTTGCATTTTTCTCCTGTTTTTTCAGTGTCTGAGTCCGCAGGATACCCTGAGAGACCTTCTGGGTCTATAAGCCTGTTGGAATTTTGCTTGCATTTTCAAATTTTTTATTATCTTTAGGAGTTCTCGCACTGTGTCCATTGACAGCCTATGAGAACCAGTCAAGTTCGCACTCTGCACGTAGGGTCCAGTGCGAATACCTCGCACCTTGTTTCAAGGTGGCCTACGAGAACACTATCTTCTCGCACTGTGTTACACTGCTTTCCTGTGAGCAAGATTTTTGAAAATTTTGAAATCAAGTTTTGACTTTTTCAATTGCTTAGAACAGTTGAATTGCATATTTTTGGCTTATTGTATCATTGAATTTTACATATCTTGCTTTAATTTGCTTGCTGGAATAGATTTAGGGTTTCTAGGTCTTTCTTGCCCTTGGTAGCTTGACTTTCGTTTCTTGGCTCTGTTTGGCATTTTCTTTCTCTCTGACTTCTGGAGTTGAGTGTGTCTGATTGGATGAGAACCAGTGATTGGTAGAGAGTCAAGTGCTTGGTGTTTTCTCTTTTTCTTGGTGGTTCGAAAGAACATTTTTCGTTTGCATTGAGAAGCCTCCTTGGTTTGCTTTTTGTTTTTACTTTCATTGAAAGTGTTGGTTGGGTTGTTATTGTTGTTTCTTTACGGTTTGATTTTTATTTTCTCATTTATCAGAGTTCTTCTTGGAAAGTGAACAACAAGTTTTCTTTCAAGATTTTGTTTTTGCTTGTTCAAAGACATTGAAAATCAAATTTTAGAGTTTATTGAAGTATTTGAAAAAGACATATAGATTGTTCATCGATAAATGATTGTTTTCTTTGGCATCTGAAAGGAAATTGTGCATTTCATTTGCATTGTAGTATTGGAGTTGATTTGGAAAATTTTCTCTCTCTCCCATAACTAGGATTCATGGAATGAAAAGAATTATATTTCATCATTATCCTTGCATTATTTGGGTCAGAGTCATACATCATGAGTTTCAC
>ML786865.1:56023-73716 GCA_009831015.1 Picea engelmannii | reverse complement strand
ATGAGTGGAAGCCTTTGAGTTGGTTTCGGGCTAGATACCCTGCCCTTGCGTGTGGATCGGACTGACGACTGTTCCCCCAGGCTGTACTGTTGTTTGTGGTGACCTTAGTGGCCTATCTCTCTAGGTTCTTACCCAAGGTGACTATGGAGGGGAAAGTCTTCACGGTACCTAGAATCGACGTTGATCAAAATCACTCGGGCTCCTTGGAGGGTATACCGACAATTATGTGTGGGAGCTTGCACTAGGGCGTAAGTCTGTTAAGCAGGTCGTCAACGTAAATTTTCCACCTTAGCCCCGCCCCTTCTCGTCTCATTGTTGCGACGTTGGATTTCATCACCAACTAGTGGCTTCAAAATTATAAGGTATTGTTTGCTTGGTGATTGCTTCCTAGATTTTGTTTACTAGTGAATGTTGTTTATTTCTCGAAGTTGACCTTAGGAATTTTCTTGCGGAACTTGTCACTTGTTTACAATTGCTCCCCCACGACGTTCACGTAGGATGCAAGGTTTATCCCCAGAACATCCAGAAGCTTCACAACCCTTGCATACCGCAACACCTGAGGGTACCTCTGAGGGCTCTCCTCGTCAGAGTGAAGTCCCTGTGGTTACTTCACCACACAGGGAAACCAGTGACATTCCAGTTGTCACCACACTGCTTCCACAAGTCGAACGAACCGATTCTCTAGAAGAATTTCGAGTTACCAACACTGTAGAGGAATATCACGTTCGTCATGGTGAACGACCTGTTGGACGAGTAAATCCTTCTAAAGAAACCATTGTTACATCTTCTGAATCAACTGTTGGGCCTTCTCACGGTGTAGTAGGCCAAGATCCTTTTTGTTCAGGTAATATCCGTCGAGTTCTTTTTGGTACAGAGTCACCCCCTGTCTACACAATCAACCCTCCCGTGACTTCTGAGACAGAGGCTACACCCAAGACTACTACTTACCGCTTTGTTCTTCCTCCTGAGATGGCCCATCTTGCTAATACTATGAGTGTCCAAACCGAGGTTACTGCAGCTACTCTGGCTCCTATTAATACCCAGCGAATTACTGATGTCATTCCTACATTACCACCATGTTACCACGCGTTGAATGCGTTGTTGAATTCTACCAATCCAACACCTCCACAAACCCCAGTCGGTTCTCTAGGTGGTCCTCCTTTTCCTGGGCATCCCATTCCCGATTTCATTCCGACACTCCCTCAGTTTCCTTTTGGTAATCCTAATCCTAGTGGTACTATCCCAACTGTTACACCGAACCCACAGATTCCTGTTGGTGGACAAGGTGGTATAGTTCCTTTTCCTTTTCCCGGACACAACACAGTTACTACAAAACCCACGGTTGGCACACAACTTCCGGGCAGAACTATACCTATAGTAGGAGGACCAACCTCCCCTTTTGGACAAAATATACCTCCTGAATTGGCCCAGTATTGGACTCAACTTCTACAAAACTTTCCTCAAAATGTTGGGGGGCAACAAGCTGTCCCGACCATTGGCAAACCTTATCCTGGGGTAAGCAATCCTATTTGGGGTTCGGGTCAGACTACTCAACCCCAAGTCCCTACTCAAACTCAAGGTTACAATCCTTGGGGTTACTATCCTATCCATCTGCCATAGAGTCATCCAGGGCCTTCCCTCTATGGACAGTCTGCTTACGGTCCTACTGGTTTTCCGATAGGGCTTCCACCCCAAAGCCATCAGTACCCACAAGTAAACCAACAGTTTCCTTTCCTTGCTACTTTGGATTTGCCAGATTTGTCTAGGATTCTAAATGATCCTATTCGTCACTCTCCTCAATGGCCTACTATCCCTGCTAAACTTCCATCGGATATTCCAAAATTCGATGGCAAGCTGGGAGAGGACCCAAATAATCATGTCATGACTTTTCATTTATGGTGTTCATCCAACTCGCTGATGGACGACTCCATTCGTCTACGTATTTTTCAAAGAACTCTTACTGGTTCCGCTGCGAAGTGGTACATTGAATTGCCACGAGGTTTCTTCTCCGACTTTAATACCCTGGCTATGGATTTTCTTACACATTACCAGTTACCGATCCGTTATGATACCAGGAATGAGATTTTAACTTCTTTTAAACAATCTAAAGGCACTCATATCTCGGATCATATACATGAATGGAGACGGAGATGACGTCTCATCAAACTTGAGCTCCCTGATTAGTTACTGGCAGAATGGTTCATGAAATCCTTTGTGAACGAGATTGGTAAGGAAATTGCCATGGGTGGCGTTGTTATGGAGGAGCATGCTATAAGTCATGCCCAATATCTTGATCTCGTTTATTCACAAATGGGAACATTGTACGATTTTCTACCCGACCTACCCCGTCCTGGTACTTCCAGCGCTTCAACTACTCCAGCTGCCTCGCATGTAGCTGATGGTGTGATTGGTTCTACTCATACCCACTCACATTTTGTTTCAACTACAACCCCTAAATCCACATCTTCTAATGTTCAAAATGCTCCGTCTCCTACTCCTCCCATCGGTAAAACCTCTGAAGTGAACGTTGTTCAATCTACACTGACCAGAAAAAATAAATCAAAGAATGGGAGAGGCAAGAATAAGGAGAGTAAAAATAATAATCCAAATGAACAAACCAAAACCCCTCCTGTTGATGACCGGGATAAGCGCAAACCCTACTACCCTTGCCTTATCTGTGGTGACGATCACTACACGAAGGATTGTCCTAGACGTGCCGAGGTTAATAAGTTTCTTCAAGGAACGCCCAAACCCTCTACGCCGACAGTCTTGTCCCAACCCTTCCTGTCTCAGCAACAAGCCTCTTTGGTCATTCATGACCAACCATCTATGTCTATGACATCATATGTTTTGATGTGCACCGGTTATTCTAAGAACAATGACATTGCCATCGCGACTAGAGCCAAAGACTATTCTCCATCTAAGGAGAAGGTTGACGATTCACCTCCCGATTTGGTACAACCCTCTCCGCCGAATCCACCCATGAACGGTCCTCTTCATCTCGAAAGACCGATTCTTGATACAGTCCTACGACCTCCGAAAGGTGTCGTTAAGAAGTCGGCATTCAATCCTCACGCTCGTGCGGCCCAGAACTATAGCATTGTAGAAGATCTGGCCCAAGCACCTTCAACGATGTCTGCCCTTGAAGTCCTTCAGTCTTGTCCTGCACAACGGAGGGCTCTGTTGAAATCCATAGGTGGAATCGATCCTACAGATACGAATTTGATAGTCTTTGACTTGGACGACCATGTTCCAAGGTTACCCCCACAGCTTGCATTTCAGATACAAGTTATTGTCTCCGACAAGAGCATTTTCTAAACTGTTGTTGATGAGGGTGCCTCTACGTGTGTAATGTCTTTTACTTGTTGGAAAGCCATTGGCTCTCCTTCGTTAACTGAATCACAAAATACTTTGAAAGCCTTCAATGGCTCGGGTTTTAAGCCTTACAGTGTTCTTCCATCGTTTCCAGTTACTCTCGAAGGTAAGACCATCCAATTTGAAGTGGAAGTTTTCGATGCTCCCCTAGATTATAATCTTCTTCTTGGCCGTAGCTGGGTAGATTCTATGCGAGATGTTGTGTCAACACTGTTCCGTGTAGTCCGTTTTCCCCATCAAGGAAATATCGTTACGGTTGATCAACTTGCCTTCTTTAACTCCGATACTCGCACTGGAAATGTGTCGTTTATAGCTAAAACCCCACCAGGTTATGAGAATGTTGGAGTCGGTCTCTTAAAACACTCTTCGCTAATGGGTACTTTTCCCATACCACCGCCACCCGATATTCTACGCCCGTCAGTTGCTTCGATTAATATGATCTCTGCTATTCCTTATGAACTTCCAGTGTCTTTTGACCCTTGGATAGTCCCTGATCCTGGAGATCATCTTCGTTTCGGCGACGTCATGCCGTTAAGTCCGATTGAGTCTGCTTATCATGCGATTCAATCGGCAACACCTCTTACACCCTCTCTTGAGGAGTTGTCTCCTGATCCTTTCTGTGTCATATTTCTCACTGACGAGATGATCATGGCCGTCATGGTCGATACACCGTGGGACGATGGGCATCATCGTTCCATACTGTTTCTGGAACAACACACTCTCGAGAATTACCAGCGGATTTCGACTCCGTCGACCGTTGTTGTCATATCGACTGTTCCCGGATCTACACATGATGTGTTTACGGAAGGGAACCTCAATAATATTTCTCCCATGATACCCATTGATATTTCAGTTAAACCTGGGATAGTTGAAAATGTTCACATTGGAGCTTCGTGTTCTCCATAGGAAATTGTCACCTATACTGCTTTGTTCAAGGAATTTCGTGATGTCTTTGCCTGGAGTTATGAAGAGATGCTAGGTATCGACCCTACTATCATTGTTCATGAAATTAAGACATACCCCGGAGCTAAACCAGTCCGGAAATGCCTCCGTCCTATCCATCCACGTAAAGCGGCAGCCATCAAGCTCGAAGTTGAGAAACTTATAAAAGCCGGTTTTATTTATCCCGTGGCTCTGACAAAATGGGTTTCCAACCCCGTACCGATTGATAAGAAAGGTGGTAGTATACGTGTTTGTGTTGATTATCAGGATATTAACAAAGCCTATCCAAAGGACAACTTTCCAACCCCTTTCGTCGACTAGATCGTTGATGACTGTGCCGGTAGTGAAATCTTTTCTCTCATGGATGGATTCTCTGGCTATAATCAAATTAACATCGCTCCTGAGGACCAACATAAAACTACTTTTATTTTTCCTTGGGGTACTTTCACCTACAGAAAACTCCCCTTCGGTCTTAAGAACGCAGGTGCTACGTTTCAGCGTGCTATGTCTTATGCATTTCACGATATAAAGCATATCGTTCAACCTTATTTGGATGATTTTCTAGCTCATTCTTTACGCCGAGTCGATCACCCTAATCATCTCCGAGCAATTTTCATTCATTGTCAGTTCTATCGCATTCGTCTAAACCCTCATAAGTGCGTCTTTTGTGTAGAGTCCGACCATCTCCTCAGTTTCATTGTTTCACGTCAGGGGATCCAGGTAGATCCTATTAAGGTTGAGGCGATTCTTAATCTCCCTCCTTCTTCTTCACTGCGCTAGTTACAAAGTTTGTAGGGGAAAGCAAACTTTCTTCGTCGCTTCATCCTGAATTACGCTGAGATTACTAGGGGTTTTACATGTCTTCTAAAGAAAGGTTCAGAGTTTGTCTGGGATAAGGTTGCTAACAACGCTTTTGAATCTTTAAATTTGTCCCTCATGAAAGCTCCTCTTCTTTTCCCTCCTGACTATAGTTGGGATTACTTTCTTTATCTAGCTGCTTCCGAGTATACTATCGGCATGGTCCTCATTCAGGAGGATGATGCACATTATGAGCATGTTATATATTACTTGAGTCGGAGTCTCACTTCGATGGAAATCAAGTACCAACATGTTGAGAAACTGGCTTTGGCTGTTGTTCAAGAAGTTCAACGTTTTCGTCATTATATTCTCTCCAGGAAGACTACAGTGATTTCACATTGTAACCCCATGCAACATATATTGACACGTCAATTGCTGGGGGGCAAGTACTCCAAGTGGATTGTCATTCTCCAGGAGTTTGATTTCGAATTTGATCGCGCCACGTCGAAGAAATCCTTAGTTTTCGCTGAGTTAATTTGTGATTTTCCCCACACTGCCACAAAAAAAGTAGCAGTTGATTCGTTACCTGATGACTCACTTTTCCTTATCAGTACCGACGATATTTGGTACGGAGATATCATTATATATCTCCAAACTCAAACTTTTCGACCTGCTTTGTCTAGTGCCGAATGACGTCGCGTCTGTTATCAAGCACGTCACTATATTATCCTCGGCGATACTCTTTACCGTCGAGGCATTGACTTTGTCTTTCAGCATTGTTTGACTTTTGAAGAAGTTGAGACAGCTTTGAATGACTGCCATTCAGGAGAAGTTGGTGGTCATATGTCTGGGTCTGCTACTGCCTAGAATATCTTACGTGCAGGATACTTTTGGCCTTCCTTATTCAATGACTGCATTAATGTTGTTTAGAGGTGTCATGCCTGCCAGACCTATAATCAAAATATTCGATCGCATCCTGCTCCCCTTCACCCTGTAGTCTTAGTAGGTCCTTTTGTGAAATGGGGCATTGATTTCATGACATGTCACCCTCACTCGACCGGGGGGCATGGTTATATTATTGTAGCTGTTGATTATTTTACAAAGTGGGCCGAGGCGATGATGACATTCGATAATACTGGGAAGACTGCAGCATTATTTCTTTTCAACCATGTCATCACTCATTTTGTTGTTCCTCAGGCTATCGTTACCGATCACGGTATTCATTTTAGGAATTATATGATGTATGGACTTACAGAGAAGTTGGGCCTTCTTCATGATAGCTCGAAACCCTATTATCCACAGGCTAATGGCCAGGTCGAAGCCATCAATAAGGTTCTTATAACTATGATTCGACGGATGATAGGAATCGATAAAACTAGCTGGCACACAATGTTTTTTTCGGCATTGTGGGCGTATCGGACATCTGTTAAATCTACTACGGGATTCACGCCTTTTCGATTAGTTTATGGCATGGAAGCCATTCTGTCAATAGAATGTGAAATACCGTCTTTGAAGCTAGCTGTAGAAATCTTACCTAATACTTCTGCCGAAGAGGAACGTCTGTTGTATTTGATGTGATTAGATGAGACTCGCCATGATGCTACTCTTGTAATCAAAACCCAGAAGAAACGTGTTAAGGCACAGTATGACAAGCATGTCAAACCTCGTGTCTTCTCTGAAGGAGATCTTTTTCTTCTATATGAACAAGATAAATATGTCTTAGGAGCTGGGAAATTCGAACCAATGTGGCGTGGGCCTTACGTTGTTAGCAAAGTTTTGGAAAAAGGAGCGTATGAGCTAGTTGATTATGATGGTGTACCTTTGAGTGAACCCAGAAATGGGTTGTACTTAAAGAAGTACTATGCATGAGTTATTTGTGCACTAGTACTTGTATTTTATGTATCATACTGCGTGTGTGTGTTATTTTTAGTTTTGCTTTTGATGTTATCTGGTCTCTGCCCTTACGTGACGTTGTGTTTGATTGCCAGATGTCGGAGTATTAGCTACCTTATATTGGCTTCGCCGATGGTGCTAGCCGTAGTACTCGGAACCTAGCTTCCGCTGCTTGGGCAATCAATGCCCCAACAAACGAGCTTATATATTTATGAGGTGTATGTCTTGGCCGAGCAACCAACAACATCACAGATTATAGCGCCATGGTTGAATTACTGGTTGATTCTATCTCTCTCGGAATTCGTCATTTGTTTGTCCGACTTGACTCGCAGCTGGTAGTACTACAACTCAGTAATGTATATTCTATTCGAAGTCCTACTCTATTAAGGGTATATTTGCGAATTCTCCTCTTGGAACAGTATTTTGATCACATTGAATATCAACACATTCCTAGATGTCTTAATACATTGATAGATGCTTTAGCTAATTATGTATTGGACAGGCATTTAAATCACTTATAAATCAAACACATTAAAATGTACACAATGTAAAGTAAGCCGGTAGAAGCCATGTATATATATATAACGATCAAAGTTTGTTTTCACAAAATGTGTCTGAAGACCAAAATATCAAAATTGAAGCCTATAGCTTCTACATAATGACACCAAGGATGATGTTCATGATAGCACACTAATGTCCTAGAAACTCTGCAGAGAAGTCGACCCATAGAGGCAGAGACTCCCACAGCGTGATGCTCGTCACGTCGTGGAATCTCCTCCAGAGTCATATCTGGAACATCTGCCATCAGACCCTCTAAGTTCTGCTCCACTGTTAGATCGACGTACTGTGGAACTGCTACCACTGCCTCTTCTCACCGCTAGATAGGAGAACTGCCGACAGGTCTGTATGGTCCAACGTCTGTGTTATCAACAAGAAGTTGTTGTTAGTCTTTGGGTAACACTATAAAAACAAAAACATTTAAATATGGTTAAAAATCCAAAAACATTTAAAAACTCAAAAAATGTGTGTACTTCTTACCGAGGTCTCCCCAGTGTGCATCTTCAGGAAGTGCAAGATCAGGATCTCCTCTGAAGTCCAGTCCGACATATGCATAGTCGTCCACCATCAACATCTGGTTCTGCAACCAGTCGAAGAAAACATTGTCATATTTGACAATGGGACCTGCCACATGTCGGGCCATAAGCCGACACCACCGCAACATCCTCGGATCTCTGGGACCAGGAAGATCCCACTCGGCCTGTAGATGGAATACCGGGACTCTCTCCAAGAAGAAGGACACTAACAGGGACCCAGAACCAAACTTCTTTAGACCTCCTCGCTTGCATTTAGTCAACTATTTCTTGATATTGCATAATACTATGTCAGCCCAGTTAAAGACCCAGGGCTCAGTACACTCGATGGCATACTGTAAATAGCTCTGCAGAGCCATATGTGGAGCCACACTTCCCACCATCCGAGCAATGGTAAAGAGAATAGTGTGGAGATTCAAATCAATAACTCCTCAAATGGCCACTTTCCCTTTCTGTCTCTCTGCCTCAGGTACACAATACTGGTTGCAATATTCGCTCATCTTCAACCCGCATGTTCTGCTGCCAGACAAACTGACATAGGATCCACGTCTGGATAATCTAGTCAAGAAATAGATATACTTGATATCGATGGTCAATTTATGAGATCCCACGATGAACACTTGTTGGTCCGGATCCCACATCCGGACTAAGTATTCCAATAATCGAACTTGGGCTCTCATGCCCGGGATGCGGAAATACTTTAAGAGACCACAATCTCTTAGTGCAGCTATGGTTGGAGGATAGTTTTCTGCATTGGCATTATCCTCCTCGTGCTCTCGTTCCCGCCACTCTAACACCATGATTGTGGCTAATAACCTACATAAAAAACACACAAACATGATTAGTGATTTCTTTCATAAGATAAAATTCTTGCAATTGGTTAAACGTTGCATAAAATTTTGAATTCTACGTTGTTCGCAAGTGGGCTATTATGTGCAGTGCGAACTTCTCGCAGGCTTCTTAAAGCCCACCTGCGAGAATGGGTCATTCTCACAAGCCCCGTATGGGCCACCTGTGAGAATGATTCCACGCGCATAGGGTTCAAAAAATCAAGTAAAAACTGAACTTTTTACCAATGAAATTGAATTTCTAAACCATGAAAAGCTAAAGGATGAGGCACTTACCAAAATATAGCTGACGACACGTTAGATGGTCTCTCGTAGCTCCTGGAATTCGACACCAAAGGTAGAGGGTAAATGAGGGTTTTTTGGGCACTCAATGGTAAAATGTGAAAATGGTATGGTAAATTTTGTTATTTGTTCATTTTATTACTTTTTACTATATCAAATGTGGGTTTTTTATGATTATTTACTATTTAACCCTAATCACTAATGAGGAAATGAGTGAAAATGACTTGCAGGTGAGAAGTATGGATGGTTATGAACAACATTTTTCTCTGGTGTGGTGTGATTTTGGGTTGTTTGTTATGGTTTTGACATAAACCCATGAGCGCCTTTTATCCGTTCTTGCGCTTGCGAAAAACATAAGAATGCGATCGAGCGTTGTTTTATCTCATTTTCGGGTTCGCTATGGTTACACGAAAAAGAACCCCCCTGGAGTTATCTTTAAGCTTTTTTCAGACTCTCTAAATATGAAAATATTGTCGAGCGATCTTGCTATTTTCACGCTCGTTAAAGTATTTGAAGTTAAGCATCCTTCGAGCGATAGTTTAACCCTTTTTCGGTCTCGTTGGATTATTGTACGAAAAAGGAACTGAGAGAGTTCTCTTTTAAGTGTTTTTCCAAACTCTATAATCTTGAAAAACCTTTGAGTTTACTATCTCTGGACTCGTTAAACAAACATTGACAGACCCGTAATGGGACCAAACCACTCCTTCTTAGGGTTCGTTAAAAATACTCTGAGGGACTCATCCGAAGGATGAGCTTATATCAACAAGCATATGTTATCCTCTTCAATCTTGCATAAAAATAAAGAGGTACTTGCCGGAAATGGTGGGGGAAAATTTGGGAAAGGGATATGTTTCATCATTGAATTGATTGGCAGTAAGTGTCGCTCTTGAACATGACACCCCCTATTCATCATTTAAAGCCGGTTTGGGAAATCCATTTGTCTCTCATTTGATAACAAGGTCTTTCCATGTGTCGTATTTGAGTCAATGCTGCCAAATCATTGGTCATGTCATTCATATGTTCAAGAGAAGTCCGTCTGAAACCTCTATTTGAGTCGTCCATTTACAGTTATCCTTTCATTCTGTGTCGGGCTTCCCTATGTCCAAAGTCCAATTGTCACATACTTTGTTTCATTTTCAAACTATGTTACTCATTTCGTGTCACTGGTGGGGGATACATCAAGGCCCTCCTGTGACAGGTCTTGTTCTGTCGACTTCAGCACATTATCTGGAATCAAGGCTTAGAAATTATTCAGTACCTTGGAGCTTGCATGCCTCAATGGCAAGTTCCTCGCTTTCGACAGTGGGTTTAAATCACTGACCCCTGATCGAGAGATTCCGTCGGGTGTTCGAAATCAACTCATTTATTCACAGTCGATGGATTGTACTGTAGTACCTTGGGAGCCATTGACATCAATGATGATTCCCCTCACACTTGTTAACGGTTACATTAATGACCGGTAATCAAGTGGTTTCTACCATGTTCGACTTCGACACATGTAATCACATGGTTAGGTTCGTACTTTAAGCGACAAGATTGAAGACCCTAGATATTGTCTTTGTGATCCAGGTTGCGATGGAGTATATGTATATTTTGCGACGCATAGATCCACTGTGTATGTTTCATGGCTATGTCGTCTTGGTTAAAAATTTGCCGCACAGATCCACAGTGTATTCAGGTGGCTGTGCTAGATTATGACTGCATGGATCCACAGTGTATGATTGGTGGCCATGACCTTTTTTTATGATGTCGTCAGTCTATGATCTGAGTATGGGAATGCCTACCTCAGGAATTGGTATACATGATATTCTGTTGATGCTTGGATGTTTGCAGGTTTTTGATTAGATGCGCTTTTGGTTCTTGACACACACATGTAGCTTACAAAGTCTTTCGACTGTCAGTAATTCCACTCTCAGAATTTGGGGGGCATTCTGTTATCCACAATTTTGGTCATCGTGATGATGTCATTATGATGATATGATGATGGAAAATCAAGCTCTTCACTAAGAACATTTTTCTGAGAAAAGTTACACTTGTCTGCTTCCAGAAATCATATTTTTCAAAGAAGTTCGCAGGCTGCCTATATACTTGCCTGCGAGAATTCCTGATTCTTGTAGGCTGCATTAAGATGGGGTGTGAGGGGTTCGCAATGTACTTAACTGCCAGGGTGCGAACATCTTCTTAAAGAGGAAAAATATGAAGTTCTCGAGCCTTCTAGAAGGGAATCTTCGAGAAGAATGAGTTGGCTAGCGAATGGTTATCTAAGTACTGACTTTCCTGATATCTTGGGATCATTTCCTATCCAAGTAACTAAACTATATTCTCCTATATATTGAGGAGATTTCTCAAGGAAAAGGTTAGAAGAAAACTAGCAAGAGATTGATTGGAGAATTAGTTCAAGGCTGTATGGAGGACTGATGCTACAGCAGCAAGAGACAACAACAAGGTCATCAAAAGTAGTTGATTTTCTTCATGCATGAGAAAGTGTGTGTGTCAGAGCTAGGAGCCATCGAAAGGAGACCTACGACATCAAGGCTCAGGTTGTAAGTTTCACTTTCAATTAATTCAATACAGTAATATGTCCCTTTCCCATAAAGATGATGTCACTTTATTACATAACTCCTTGATCATATGTATAGACTAGATATTGAATATATTAATCTGCCTTTACTTCGATTGGTTTGTACTGTTGTGATCTGAATGGTGCAAGAGAATTGGAGAGAATCTTGGAACAACGGAGATATAAGGAAAGCGTTTACAAGGTATGTCCATAATCCTTATCTCTTAGTTCATTCAATAGGTTATATATAGGGAAAGTGTATTATTCTGTCCTATTTTGTTCTAGATCCAGGTGGATCTAGAGAGATTGATTTGTGTCCACACTCACAGATTTATCCTGAAACAGACTCTATCTTATGCCCTCCTAAGAGAACTATACATAAAGCTACCTTTAATCCTAGTTCATGTGCCACCCAGAACTACAACATTGTTGAAGATTTGGCTCAAGCACCGTGTGCTATGTCTGCGTTAGAAGTTCTACAACACTGCCCCAGTCAACGTAGAATGCTCTTGGAAACTCTTGACGTTGTTGATCCTGAGTCATCCAACCATATCATGTTTAACCTGGACAATTATGCATCTCGTCTCTCCCACCAACTTGCTTTCCAAGTTGATGTTGTTGTTCACAATCAACAAATCCACCAAACTATTCTGGATGAGGGAGCCTCAACTTCTATCATGTCTTTAGCATGTTGTAAAGGTTTAAAATCACCTACACTTAACAAATCCCCAACGATGTTACGCGCCTTCGATGGGTGAGGTTTTCATCCCCATGGGATTCTATAGTCCCTGCCCATCCAATTGGGTGGAAAAACTGTTATTGTTGATGTCGAGGTGGTCAATGCTCCCCTTGATTACAACTTGTTACTTGGAAGAATTTGGTTTTATGCTATGACTGTCATCACCTCATCGGTATTTCGATGTGTTCAATTTCCTCATCAAGGAAAAATTGTCACTGTTGATTAGTTGGATTTCTATACGACCGATGCTCGCGCTCCCGCTACCAACAATATTCCTTTCTTGGGAGACCATAAGATCATGTATGAAAGCATTGGTGTTGGCTTACTAAAATATTCTAGACTCATGGGTACCGTCCCTACACCACTTCCACCGACTACACATCATATTTCGGCCGTCGATATGATTTCTACTGCAGCTTATCAATATTTGGAATCATCTGACCCTTGGATTGTACCTCGCCTGTTGGAATTCGATGCACTAGGTGACACCGTGGAACTTAGTCCAGCCAAAAAATCATATGTTTCTACCCAATCCACTTCTCCTTCATCAGATGACCAACATCTATTGGCACCAGATGTTTCCTCGAAGCAATCATGGTTGAGTTCCTTGTCATCTGCGATCGACTACATTTCCCTAAATTTTCCTTTAGATGAATCTATTCCGGAGATGCTTTGCATTGACAAGTTACCTTGGGATAATAATTGTCACTGATCCTCTTTTCTTCCCCCTCGTGAAGAAATTTGGGCTGATATACAATCTATCTCCCCTCCTGATGTCGATTTTCTATCGTCTCCCATGCTTTCAACTTTCGATGATTTGGATCCGGTAGTGGACATGGTGATTTCTTCAGTAGGGTTATTGGAGCCTAATCTCCTTACTCCTATCATGACCCTTGACATGTGTTCCTTCCCAAGTGATTATCTTCCATCCAGCGAAGATCTCTTGGAAGCCATGACCGAGTTTTGTCCCTTGACATGGTATCCTTCCAAAGCGGTATTCTCTTGGAAGCCATGATCAAGAAGAAGCCACGAGCATAGTTTCTCTTCTCTATGGCAAGCTCGTTAAAAAATGAAATAGAGGTCCTGAGCATAGTTCTTTTCTTGTGTCAAGATCATTAAAAAATGACACGGTCACCTCTCTTGAACCTTCTTTTCACCCACCCTTCTCCTTTTTCTCCTCTAGTAGAGAAATTGGTGACAACCTCATAGTCGGTGAATGAATTGAAGCTTGGAGGGCATGTCTCCATCCTTTGATGATCATTCTGGAGTTAAGCCACTATCTTTTCAAGCTGGGGGCATACCGAGCTTAGTCTTTGTTCTTTCTCATGCTCGTAAATACATGAGAATGCATCTAGGTAAACTTTTATCTCTTTTTCAGACCTGTATGGATAAATGAAAAAGGAACCCCCTGGAGTCTTCTTTAAGCTCTTTTTAGACTCTCTAAACATGAAAATATCGTTGAGTGATATTGCTTAATTTCCCACTCGTTAAAAGGTTTGAAACGACATCTTTCGAGTGATAATTTATCTCTTTTTTGGCCTCGCAAGACTAACATTATGAAAAAGGACAACATTGGAGTCACCTTTAAGTTCTTTTTAGACTCTCTAAACATGAAAAGATTACCAAGCGACCTTGTTCTCTTCACGCTCGTTGAGTATTTGAAGAAAATGTCTGTTGAGCGATAGTTTATCTCTTTTTCGGTCTCATCCGACTACTTTACAAAAAATGAATTGAGAGAGTTCTCTTTTAAGTGTTTTTCCAGACTCTATAATCATGAAAAACCTTTGAGTTTTCTATCTTTGGACTCATTAAAACAAGCATCGATAGGCCCATACAGGACCAAACCCTTACTTCTTCTAGTTCGTTAAACAAAGGAAGAGGAACTTACCAAAGGTGAGTTATATCGAGCATGTGTTACCCTCCTCGAGCTCGTTAAATTAAAAAGAGGTACTTGTCTATCTCGATGGGGGAAAATTTGAAGGAAGCAAACCAAGCAGTTTTTGAGAACATTACCAGTAACTCTTAGAGTCACCCTTGAACACATCACTTTGTCTTTGTGCACATATTAATCCGTTGAACCTCTACACTGATCCAATCCGTTGAGTTTCTTTTACTCCTTTGGGTCACTTGACGTAAGTCACATCATCCATTGCATCATCAAGTTTTGGTCCATGTCATGTTTCTGTTGTCGTGACTCAGTGTTCAAGGTAATTATCTGCCTCAAGAGTCATCCATCACAAATATCTTGCCTCAATACCCATGTCAGTCCATGTTCATTTGATCTACCAATTACATCTCTGTGTCTGTTTTGTGTCATTGATGGGGGATACATCAAGGCCCTCCTTCGATGATTCTATTCCTGAGGACTTCAACACATTATCCAAGAACTAGATTTAGAAACCAATTAGTACGTTGGGACCTACATGCCTCAATGGCAGGCCTCCTCACGTCTGACAGTGGGTTTACATCATTGATCTCTGATCGGATGATTACATGAATGTTCGACTTCAGCTCATCCATTCACATTCGTTGGAATGTACATTGGTACCTTGGGAATCATTGACATTAATGATGATTTCCCTTGCGCTTGTTAACGGTTTACATCATTGACCAGTAATCAAGTGGTTTATACCATGTTCGACATCAGTACATCTATTCACATGGTTAGATTCATATTACATCGGGATCGATAAGAATACCCTGGGTTGAGTCATCACTCTTATTTGTACTTTGCCAAGGTTGCGAAGGGGTTTCTTTTGAACAATGACACATATATTGTTACATAGATCCACTTTGTATTGGTCGTGGCTATGTCTTGTCATCTTGTAGATCCACTGTGTATTCTTCATGGCTACGATCAGTTCAAGTTGTAAGAGTATAGATCCACACTATATCCTCGGTGGCTATACCTTTTATCAATACAATTATGGATCCATAGTGTATTTTATGGCAGCCATATCTTGCAAGTCTTGATCACCCAAGCATAGGTATGCCTGCCTTGGGTTTGAAACATGTCATAATATGTTTTGGATGTTTGTGTGTAGCTTCTGTCAGGTTCTCTACGTCTATACCCTTGCTTGAAAGTCTACAAATCATTTCAGTTATTAGTTCTCATCTTCTAACTTCATACTTTGGGGGGCAATCTATTACACATCAAAATTACTCACTTTGATAGTGTCGCAAGTGTCGTCATTACAAGTGTCGCATTTTGCTCACAAGTGTCGCAAGTGTAAAGGAAAGCATACTTCCATAATTACTGTGTCATACCTATAACGACATTATAAAGACACTTGGAACACCTCAAACATTTGATTTGGAATAAGGGGAATGGTTAACCGGGTTTATGAACCTCTTACCATCTGAAAGAACCATTAAAATTGAGTTTTTAGAGGAGAGCACTCGCCTATACCACTGTTAGGAGTGTTGGCGCCCCCCTATAGACTGTTAGGGAGTGTTATAACACTCTGACAGCCCTTTTGGAGGAGATTTTCTACTGTTAGGAGTGTTGGCACCCCCCTATACCTTACTAGGGAGCGTTATAACGCTCTGACTACCCTTTTGAAGGAGCGCTACCTATTCTGGGCAACAATTGGTTTGTTGAGAAAAATGAGGGAAAGATCCCTTCAATCCCTGAAGGTAGTTGGATTCGAATCCTTGGTCAAGACATGATCTTAGGGAATATCCCTAATTGAAGGAGGAAAATCCTCAACTTACCCCAAATATATCTCAAGTGTTTGAGTCTCTCCAAGCCTATATAAACAGGCTTTCTTATGGTGAGAGGGGGATGGATAATTATACCAAACTTATGATCTCATAAGTGGTATTTGAGGGGAATGATTGGAAGCATGAAACCTATGATCTCATAGGAAACACACAATGAAGTGGAGAATAATCAGTGAAGCTATTGTCATTCTGATCATGGGTCTTTTGAGCAAGGGTTAGACAAGGAGGACTTGATGAAGCTGTCGCACTTGCATCTACGGTTGTAAGTTTCTTTCTTTGTTGTTCTCATCAATATAATATGCTTGGCCTGTTTCTTTCTAGTTTGTGCTTAATCTCACATGAACTTGTCTCTAATAGATAGGTCTATTTCAAGTTAATATCAGTAGAGTAGGAAGTGGTTGTACTTTTGTTTGTCTACAGGGCTTATTGAGGAGTGAAAGATTGGAGCTCAACTCGGACCGTGTAGGGACAAACACCAGTAAAAGGTACTTCTTTTCTCCTTCCTCCTCACACATTATTCTATCTAGATATAAAAGGAAGCAGGGATGATTTTAGGGATGGAAATTTGTTTTAAAATGTAGAAACCTTGGCGAATCTTACTTATCCTCCATATGCCAACTATAAATGTTTGGCAATATTTTACTAAAAATATTCAAATTTATAAGGATTTTATATATTTTTTATATAATTTTGGCAATTTTTAAGGTAAAATAATTTTATCCTATAGAATTTGGGCGAATCATTTTTAAAATAGTGAATCTCGTTTTTGGAAAAACCATGGAAAATTAGCCCATGAGCAAAATTTAGCCCCTAAAATCATCCATGAAAGGATGCCAGTGACCATGATAAGCATATTTTGTCTTAAGAGTTAAGAGTCTAGCTCTCAAGAGGAGATCTACCTGTCCTCAGGGAGATTTTCCTTCAACATGGTGGTTAGTCGGTTTGGGCAGGGTTTGGTCAAGCAGTAGTAGGTTGGGAAAAGTAGCAGGGAAAGGAAAACCAACTCAACAGGAATTAGCATCAAAGCATAGGTATTTGTATTATGTTAAGTAATTCTTATTCTGTTATGAAATTGTTGTTCATTAAATTAATTTAACATGCTTATATGTTGAATAAAAGAAATTACTTAGTCTTTCTGCGTAGAAGTAATCTTATCTGTTTCAATTTATGGATTTTTTTTGTTTAAATTATTTTGGTCTTTACACATGGTATCAGAGCTTCGTTCACAATCTGGAGCCTTAAGGGCCAAGATCCAGCTCCACCTAACCTGCAAGTCAAGCACAATTTTTTTTTTAAACACATATCTATTGCACATTAAAAATGTAAAAGGCATAATAATATACTAATTGAAGTGTTAAATAAATTTAAAAACTTGTTTCAAATAAACAAACCTATGTAAAGGAATATATATATATATATATATATATATATATATATATATA
>ML786865.1:16474-47647 GCA_009831015.1 Picea engelmannii | reverse complement strand
CTATGTGAATGTAAATTTATGAATATTTAAGTGTTATTAATGATGATGGATATGATGTGACATATTGTGTGAATGTGAATCCTATGAAGGTTTAAATGCTAGTAGAATGGTGTTGGATATGATGCAATCTATTTGATAAATGACAATTTGTCGAAATTGAATTATGGGATATTATGAGATCTATTTCTAACTTGACAACTTTGATGTTAAGTTGTTGGTACATGGATACCGAATTGAAATGATGATTGTATGCAATTACATGATGATACTGCATATAAATGTATGATTTTGTGTTACAGACTAATCTTCAGGTTATGGGCTATGAAATAGCCAACGTAATGATGATGAAAGTGGATATCATGACCACTAGCCGAGAAAAATTATGGTATGAATATTTGTATGTGAAATTATATTGGTTTGGATGCATTGCTATGATATGTGGACCAGTGCAAGATTTCAGGTTATGAGACTGCCTAAAACTGAATAAACGATGACAAAACTCCCAGCAACACGGTGCCACTAAATATCCCATTGTAGGGTGTGGACCCTAGTTATGATTAGGAGGGGTATAGGCATTTCCCACCGTGTATCCTCTGGAACCTGAAGTCATGGGAGGATGGTGTTATCTCAGGCTCCCCAAGACATGTGATGATGGTTACCAATTGCCTACTGGGGAAGCTTGGTCGAGATAGTGACACTTCTGCTTACGGGTTCTATTTGGAGTTAGGTCAATATAGTTGACGCTCCAAGATAGTCCAGCAGAGGAAGGATAGGAATGAAGATGGAAGTAAGTTAGGGAGGAAGGATGAGTAGAAATAGTTGAGAAAGTATGGAGATTTGTCTGATGGTGGAATTTAATGTTTTCCCTTCTAAAAAGAAAATGTGTATATATGAATATTCATAATTATGTAACTAAACCACAGTTGTCTAAATAAAATTGTTGAACTAGATAATTGTAATTAAAGGATTTCACAAAAATTTGATTGGTTTATTATCTTTTATAAAAGACTAGTCTTTTTTATTGGATTGGATGCATACATAAAATACTATAAGGGTGATAGTTATTGATTATTAGTACATGCACGAGACTTGTATGTACTAGCTACACATGCATTTCTTGTACATGTACACTAGTATGTATGAGTTTTCTTGGCTTACTTACTAATAGTGTCGATTAATTGTCATGAATGTGTGAACCATGTTTCTTTTCCTTGTATCATGAGATACCTTAACTTCGGGTCGAAGTTTCCAGAAGGGTGGGTGTATGTAACAACCCTAGTTAAATAGTTCATAAAGATTTTTAAGTATAATTAATTAGATAATTAATTGTCCTAATATGGTTTTAATTAAACAATGATTAGTATTAATAATATTAATTAATTATTTATTTATTAAATAATTGTTTATAACTTTTGATTGATTAATTAATTAATTAATTGATTACATATCACATTCAATGACATGGGTAATAAATTTAAGGGGCTTAATAATTTTAATTTATTTAATTAAATAATTTACGTATGCAGGGGGGGGGGGATGAAGCATTAAATAAGGGGATAAGATAATAAAGGAGGAGATAAGAAATAAGAAAATTAATGAGGGGGAGGAGAGTCGGTGAAGGGGGATATGACGGGGAGGAGTCTTACAGTGAGGATCATTATTTTTGGAGGGGGTAAGTATTTTGAAGGGGGACTGGATTTTTGTTTGGATATTTTCTGGTGTGGGGAGTTTTGATATTGGGATTTTTAGTGAACCATTGCAGGGGCACCGGGTTGGTGGGGGTTTTGGGCATGAGGGCCAGGATTCGTTTCGGTTTCCCAGAGCTAGGGAGCCGAACAGGCTGCTCCTAGCTGGCTGGGTGGTTAGTTGGTTTGGGCAGGGTTTGGTCAAGCAACAATAGGCTGGGAAAAGTAGCAGGGAAAGGACAACCAGCTCAGCAGGAATTAGCATCAGAGCAGAGGTATTTGTATTATGTTAAGTAATTCTTATTCTGTTATGAAATTGTTGTTCATTAAATTAATTTAACATGCTCATATGCTGAATAAAAGAAATTACTTAGTCTTTCTATGTAGAAGTAATCTTATATGTTTCAATTTATGGATTTGTTTTTGTTTAAATTATTTTGGTCTTTATAGACTTGCAGATTTTTATAGAAAATTCATTAGAAGTTTTATTCAAATATGTGAACCTATTGTAGAAACTATCAAAGAAAGAAAACAACCATTTAAATGGATAGAAGTAGCTGATAGAAGTTTTAAACTATTAAAGAAAAATATTACTGAAAAACCTATATTGGTTTTCCAAAGCTTTGCTAAAAATTTTCAAGTTGAGACTTATGCTAGTGGGATTGCATTAGGAGTTGTCTTAAGTTAGAAGAAAATACCAATTGCATATTTTAGTGAGAAATTAAATGAAGAAAAACAAAATATTCCTCTTATGATAAGGAATTTTATGCAATTGTCCAAGCACTTATGAAGTGGATGCATTAACTCATGCCCAAGGATTTTGTCCTATATACGTACAATCATGCATTATAGTTTATAAGTAGTCAACCAAAGTTGAACCAAATACATGCCAAGTGGGTTGAATTTCTGCAGAATTTTATCTTTGTGATTAAACACACAAGTGGTAAAACCAATAAAATTGTTGATGCATTAAGTAGAATTAATTTTGTTTTGCAAGAACTTCAAGTTATCACTTTAGGTTTTGATGGTTTAAAGGAGATGTATAATGATGCAGATTTCAAACATTCCTATGCAATTCGTGAAAACCTAGTTTCTAGTAATAGAAGCCAGTTGTTGGACTATATGTTACAGGAAGGGTTACTATTCAAAAACAATAAACTATGCATATGAAAGTTTTCAATGAGGGAGAATCTGATTAAAGAAAAGCATAGTGGAGGAATGTCATGAAATTTTGGTCAAGAAAATACTTTTGCAAAGGTAAATGATTTATATTATCGGCCAGGTATGCAGAATCAGGTGAAGAAATTTGTGGAAAAGTGCAAGATTTGTCAGCATACTAAGGGGAGGATCTAGAACATAGGACTGCATCATCCGCTACCTATTCCAAATAGACCATGGGATTCGATCAGCATGGATTTTGTATTGGGATTACCAAATACACAAAGGGGGAATGAATCTATCTATGTTGTGGTAGATATATATTCAAATATGACTCATTTTATTGCTTGTAGGAAGACTATTGATGTAACTAATATTGCTAGTCTATTTTTTTCCAGAAATAGTAAGATTGCATGGTTTACCCATAATCATTGTTTCAGATCATGATACAAAATTTGCAGGGAATTTTTGAAGAACCCTATGGAAGAAAATGGGCATTAATCTTAGTTTTATCTCATATTATCACCCATAGATTGATGGGAAAACACATATAGTTAATAGGAGTTTGGGGAATATTTTGAGGAGTCTTTTACATGAAAATCCTAAGAAATGGAACCAGATGCTTTCTCAAGCTAAATTTACATATAATGACTCACTAAATAGAAGCACACGAATGATTCCATTCCATATTGTGTATGGAATTCATACAAGAGGAGTATACAAGCTAAAGAATTTGGGAAAACAAGAATTAAGGAGTGTTGATGGTGAAGATTTTTTTGTAAGCATGTGAGATCCACAGGAAAGTGTTAAGAAAAGGGTGTAGGAGAGAAGTGGTAAATATAAACAAAGGGAAGACATGAAAAGGAGAAAAGTGGATTTTTAGGTTGGTGATTTGGTCATGACATGTTTTAGAAGGGAAAGGTTTCCAGTGGGGACTTAAAACAAATTGAATTTGAAAAAGATTGGACCTTGCAGAATATTGAGGAAATTTTTTGCTAATGATTACGAGATTGAACTTCCAAGTGATATTGGAATTTCTCCAATATTCAATGTTGCAGATTTGTATCCCTTCAGAGGGAAAAAGGATGTTCCAAAAGATGATTTATTGTAAGTGATGAATATCATATCATTGAATGGAAAGAACAATTTCCTAAAGAATTTCAGAAGGAGATTGAAGTAGTATTGGACAAGAAAGTGGCAAGAAGGAACACGGATAAATAATACTTCCAGTACTTGATTAAGTGGAAGAATCAACCAGAGGAAGATACTAGTTGGATGTCAGTAGCATAAATTTCCAAGTAATGCATAAATGTTGAAAACCTCATTAACAATTCTTTTCTTCCCTAGGAGTCTGATGCAGGAGCATTTGCTAGGTTAAATTTTGAGATTAACCCTAGTGATCGTAAAACATTTACCGAGGGAGTTGGTTCCCTAATTTTTATTTAATTGTAACAACTAGACATTTTTAGACGATATATTCTATTGAATATTTTATATTGTTATTGATTTTAGTTGTTGATATGTAGAAATAATGCCAATGCTTAGGGCTTGTTGAGATAACTCGGGATTTTGTTACTTTTAGAGCTACCTGAGAGATCTAAGTTTTATTTTATTATTGTTTTAATGGGAGAGGTTATCAAGTGTGTAGAGTGGTGATATTGTATTTGTTTGTCGAGGTCTGTGATACCATGAAGGAACAAAGTATCAATGTGTAATTGTATTCCTTCGACCATTTAAATAATAATTGTGTCCATGAATATATGCTCCTGTGTGTGTGTGTGATTATTAAAATTTATTAATTCGTTGAGAGAATTGAGTGCAGGTTATCATGATTTCATAGATCGAATGCGGGATCATAGTTTATCTATGCAAAACCCATGAATTGAAGAAGCCAATAGACTGAAGATCAAGATTAGATCTAGGAAAATATCTCACCAGATTGATGACTCATATTAACCATGTATCAAAATATGAAATTAAGTGGAAGTGTGACTCTGATCTTCATATCAGAGCCTTCTATCTTGATTCCGACAGTAATATCCAAAGAGTGAGATCTGGTCATCCAACAAACCTAGAGAAATCCACACCATCTATCGAAACAACATTTTCATAGTCATTCCAATACTCCAGTGCAAGAGTATCAAAGAATATTCCTTCTTCAATTTTTGTGACGAAGGTTAAATCCTGAAAAGGGTTATGAAATGTATTTGGAGCTGATCATTCGGCATCCATAAAAATGGTAAAGTTTTACGGTATCAAAAAGAGGGTATCGAGGAATATCCCCTCATAGTTTTGTTTGCATGTGATAGATTTGGATTGTCCTTTCAGTGATGATCAACATGTTGAGGGGTAAAAATTATTTTTAACTCAACAATAGGAATCATGCCCAGAGACGAGGCCCAATTAGACTCTTCCCTATTTAAGATAGCATGATTCTTTGGATCGATGATCCGACAAGTTTCGATGGGGTTTATTTTTTGTTTAAGGATGGATATTCTTAGAATCTTCTAATTATTAGTTTATTTGTTAAGTATTCGACAACTAATTTCAGAAGAAGTTTGAGTGCAAGTTAACCTTTACCAAAAACATGTAAATGGAATATATTTCCAATAAATATTAAACAACAATATTTTTCTATTAATCAAACACTAAATATTAGGTAATATCCCAAGGTCGAGCCCGGATTGTAATTATGAATGCAACATGTTTTGTAGGATGGTGAGACAAGTAATTATAAGATGGTAGGCTTATGTGTTTATTAGGTCGGAGATCCTAGATACTAAGGCTAGTGGGCCTGATTTTGTATATGTAATTATGAAAATTATTAATAAAATACATCATTGTGTGTAAACTGACCACGAAGAAAGAGTTATGGGGGACAAAAATCCACTGGGTAGGGAAAGGGATGGGGTTGTGAGTCTTGGGAAGAGGGGATAAGGTTGAGGGATTAACCCAAGGAATTATTATAATGTATTTCCTGAAAAATACTAAAGTTGGGAAATAAACCTAGTTAACCTAAGTTCTTTTGGGGAGGGGAAAAAAATCCAAGTGGAGAGGAACGAGCTCCTGGAGAGCCAAGTGTCAAACAGAGGCATGCAGATTTATGTGGGAATTACCAGTGTTGTGGGGGTTCACACTCAACAATTTTTTCGTCTCTCTCACAATCCTACAGTCTGGCCATTCTCACCATTTTTCTTGCCCTGGGCATTCTGACCAGTCGGGCAATTTTTGTTTCCCACGAGATCATCCTCAGGATTATGTTCATCCCTTAAAAAGTTCACACATACATGAAAAACCTTTTCCTCCATTGTGAACCTATGTAATTTTTGAGTCGTCCCCTTGCCTTACCTGATTTTTGTGTTGTGGTTTGAAGAGGCAGGTTGTCAGGCCTATGGCCAACTCTCTCCAGGTGAGAGATTTTTCTGGGGAAGTGATTCCTTCTGGCTAGATTCCAACAGTGATACAAATCTCTGATAATTCTTGGTTTGTCATGTTGTGGAATCCCTGGAAAGGGAAGTGGAGAAATCAATGGACTATGGAATAGTGAAGGTGTTTACTTCCTGGGGTGGGACATGCATGTGGGGAATGAGAGTCTATGAGATGTGGGTGTAAGTAGGCTCCTTGGAGAGAATCCTTCATGTGGAATTGTGTAGTTTCCCATAGCCTTAACCAAGTCTAGGAATCCCTTTCACCTGGGTGGAGTTTAGTCCCATCTCGAGGGTGACCCACTGCTGAGAGTGATGAGTAGCATGGTCTAAGGCTGGGAGGTTCATGGAAGGTCTGCATGTAGTTGGTGTACTTCAATTAAAATATAAGTACCTTTCCAAGTTGGGTTACATGTTGTGTATTTATATATGTTGTTATATTTATGGGTTTTCCTATGATTACTACATGCATGCTTTTGTTGTTATTTCTACATTGTGTTGTGAGATAGTAGAATGCAAACCACCTTTTAATTTTGTATGTGTTATTGTCTCTTCCACAAAAATATGTGTATGAATAGAATGTTTATGTCTAGTTAAAATTGCATTAGATGTATATATGTATATTCTAGCATGAGCATTTCCCAGAGTAGCATGGCCCAACTTGGGTGGTCGGGGATGTTACAAATTGGTCTCAGAGAAAAAAAGATGTTACTCAGTGACAACGCCCAACCTATTGGTGGTTGGGGACATCAAAAATTGGTATCAAAGCCATTGTTTCAACACTGTGCCTGGATGGGACATGTTAGTGGAAGTTGAATCAAAAGTTTTGAAAATGAATTGTTGTCGAAACAGACAAATATGAGTTAGGATCACCCCTGGGTGCCAAGAGAATACCTTGGTCATGTTATGAAGCACATGAGGTATGATGGTTTATGGAATGGAAATAGAGAAATAAGCCACAACAACCATTATGTTGGGCTACAAGGTTTGAACTTGGGGTGTAATATCTATGTAGGGGAAGGGCCAACTTTTCCAGCCATCAGATCTAGAAAAATGTGCATGAGAGTTAACCTCCAAGTTCTTCAGACTTTGTAAATTCAATTTTTTTTATGTGTTATAGAGAAAAAGGGGTCAAAGCCTGAAGTTCCAAAGTCCCGGAGGGGATCTACACCGTAGATATAGGGAGAAGTCTTACCGTTGGATTTGAACAAGGATAGATCAGAGCTTCTAGATCGATTCAAGAGCAAGAGGTAAGGTGCAATGGTCAAAAATAGATCTCAGCCTTCATATCTGTGTGCAAGAGATTGTGAGTCATAGATCTCATAGTAGTTCGAAAGTTCTACACTTCAGGAAAAATAGAGTGTCCTAAATTGAAAAATATCAAAGTCTGGAGTTAATATGAACCATTCATCAAAAGGAACATGTGTCAGTAGATCAACGTATTTGAGAGTTCAGCATTCGGAAGAAACAAATTATGCTAAGGTGAAAACTTTCGAAGTCTCGGAGTCCGGAGTTGATCCAGATTGTTCATTAAAGGAGGCACGTGCCATCAGATTAGTGTATTTGGGAGTTTGAAATTCGAGAGAAACAAAGTATGCTAAGGTGAAAAATCATGAAGTCCCAAAGTCTGAAGTTAATCTAGAGTGTTTGTCAAAAGAAATTCATGTCAAAAGATCAGCTTGTTCGGGAGTTCGACATTCGGGAGAATTGGAGTGTGCTAGTGTGGAATCTCTCGAAGCCTAAAGTCTTGAAGCCAAAGAATGGAAGTGGCATGGCATGATGACATCGTCAGTGGTGATGTGGACCTTTCCTGGACATTCCACGTGCCACCACCTTAATTGTAGACAGGTGTACTATGTGGACCACGAAAGGTAAGAAGGTTTGGGAGTTCGACGTTCGGGAGAATTGGAGTGTGAAAGTGTAAAATATTTTGAAGCCCAAAGTATCAGAGTGACGTGGCCTATTGACCTCACTAGAGATGACATGGACACATGGGATGTGTGCCACGTGTTAGTGAGTTAAGAAGCTTTCGAAGATAGAAATTCTAGTTATAGCGTGACACGTGTCACCCGTTATATTGGGCCAAGTGTTCGCTTCTAGTATTTTTCCACGTGGAAATCCTCTCAAGCATGAGTAGTGGGGCCCCTAATGATTACATAAAGTATTTAAAACCTTGGTTAAGAATTTAAATAGACCGGGCACACGATAACTTGACCCCAGTAGATGCGTGGCGCTAGATCGTGAAGTCAAGAGACTTGGTACTCCGAAGGAAAGGTGTTATAGTTATAATTGAGTAGAGAACTCTCAAAGGCCTGAAGGCTAGAGTCTACCTCGACCATTGATCACGGAGGACATGCGGCAATAGATTCTACAGTTTGGAGACTGGGCATTCCGGAGGAAATTGTGTTGCAATTTCTTGAGTCAGGAACTACCCAAGACTGAATTTAATCCCCACCATCGACCAATAGAGGGAACGTGGAGGCATATGCAGTAGTCTAGAGACTTGAAACTCCAGAATAATTAAGAGTATGGACAGTTCAAAACTCCCAAAACTCGAGTGTCGTATTGATTATGGTCGTTGGTTATCAAAAGGGTGTGGAGAGTTGATGTGTTGGTTGTAAGTTCGCCAATTCGGCACTCTGGGAGATTTTTTGATGTGTATATGTGTTGGTTGTAAGTTTGTCTGATCCTAGAGTCTTGGAGCTCCTATCCACCGTATATCTAAACAGAGAATGTGGACTGTAGATCCACCATCCTCCCTAATTTTTCCAGTTCAATGTTTTGTGATGTTTTTGATGTTCGAAAATGGAAACCTCCAAAGCTCTGGAGCCCCGAAGTTTCAAGTCTCCAGATAAGCGCCCAAATTTTAGCACATGGTCATAGTCGTGTTCACGTGTAAGTTAAGGGTTGAAGGAAAAGGGGCTAGCACCCAAAAGTGAATTGTATAAAAGAACAGGGATCAAATATAGAGCCATGGGGATTCTTGATCGACCAAGACCTGCAAAAAATGGAATCTAATATTTTTTTTGAATCATATTGGTTTATGTTATTTTGGAAAATTATTATAGACTGATAGCCTGACAAAAATTCAGTTGACTACACATTTTGCAGAGTTATTAATTGTCAGAACCGAATAATATTGTTACTATTGGCACACAGGGGTAGACCCAGGGTTTAGCTCTAACAGCACACCAACAATCCCTAACTACTGGCCCTTTCGGCAACACCTGTGAAGAAGATGCATTCTCACATGAAGTAGCAATAGGGGGTTGTAAGACACAAGTGTCTACAACTAGAGGAAATGCAAGTGGAACCAAAGTAGCTACACAAAAAGATCTTCTTTCTAAGCATAATCCTACTTCGCATAGTTATATGTCAAATTTGACATACTAATGCATCAACAGAGAAACAAAAGTAAAGAACACAACATCAATCACACACAACACAAGATATACGTGGTTCACCCTCTCCCTAGGGACACATCCACAGAACTATGATTTATAATATATTAGGTTAAAACATACATTTCCATCTGTGATCTTGGCTAGTAGATCTTCTCTCTTTCTCCCTTCCCTGTGCACCCAGCTGCAGGGTTAATCTTCGCACCCAGCTGGAGATCTTACAATACAAAATTCTCTCACACTCAACAATTCTCCCCTCTCTTTTAGATCACAATGATAATAAAAAATCTCCTTTCTCTCACAATCGTGACCCACTCTCCCTCCTCTAGGTTCTTATTTATACATTACAATAGCTGACCTAAAACCTTAGGCAAAAACATAGGTGTCAAAACCCTATATACCAAAACCCTAGGTCAACTTGACCCATGTTTTTTGGGCTTTGCCAACCTGTATTTCCTTCTTTCTTGCACGGTGCTCTCGAAGCATTCATTGGTGTATTTTTCTATTGATTTGTCCATGATTCATCTTCCTTGCTGATCTTTCATCCTCGATCTTCTCATCCAACAGTTTGATTTCTCTTATTTAGCTCCTTCTTTTCTGCTCACTTCAACCCAGTATCAATCACTGTGTCTTCCGTGTAGTTCACATTTCATATTTTCTTCCTTAATATTCGCTTACTTCCATAACCAAGGGCCAACAAGCCCCCAATAGTCACATGTGACTCCTCCCGAGGCACTTTAGATCTGATCCTTCTGTTTTTCTTCAACTTCAGGCTATGCGAAGCAACCTGTGCTTTCTACTCTCTCCTCCCCCACTGTGTGCAGACTGTATTTTCTATCTCTGGTACCCATTTTCAACTACACCTAGTACCTGGAGCCTTTTTATTTTGTTTCTACTGCGATTTGCAAGGCAACGAGTTGTCATAATACAATTTCAACCGGCTCTCATTCACCATATCTTCCTTCCATTTCCCAATCAAAGTTTTCAACTGCGCAACTCCTCCTTCTGTGACATAGACAACCTCATATGGCCCCAGCCAATGTGTTCTGAACTTCTTGGGATGCTTCATGAATTTTCTATCATACACCAATTCCATATCTCCTTGCTTAAACGCTTTCTTCTTGACGTGTCTATCATGGTAGGCCTTTTCTCTTTCCTTATGCACCTGCTGATGGAATCCTGCAATAAATTGGTCTTCTTCTAGTTCGACCAAATGTGCGAGCCTATCTTGAACAGTTCCAGTGTCATCCATATCTGTAAAGGTTGCGATTCTTAATCTTGGGACCAAATATTCCATCAGGACAATTGCTTCTACACCATAAACCAACTTAAAGGGGGTCTGCATTGTTAGCTTCTTGCAAGTGGTTCTATAGGCCCATATTACTATTGGTACTCTTAAATCCCAGTCATCCCTGTTCACACTGCAAATATTTGTCAGCATTTTGTCCAAGATATTATTGAATGCTTCAATTGTTCCATTCACTTGTGGATGGTAGGGTGTGCTATTATGATGATGGACTGCAAATTCCTCAGTCAAGACTTCAATGGTCTTATTAGTAAAATGTGTACCTTGATCGCTCATAAGGATATTTGGGAATCCAAACATATTTATGATGTCATCAAATATGAAGCACACAACTGTAATTGCACTACAATATTTAACTTCTCTTGCTTCAGCCCATCTGGTCAAGTACTCTGTCGCAGTGATTATGTACCTTGCTCCTGTGCGCTTTCTTGGTGAGTTTATAGGTCCCACGAAATCAATGGCCCATTTCTAAAATTATTGTAAGGTTAGATGGGGTGATAGTGGAATTTCATCTCTTCTGGATGGTTTCCCAACTCTTTGGCATACATCATAGGCTCTGTAGTATTCCTTAGCATCTCTGTGTAAAGTAGGCCACTAGAGGCCAGCTCTAAGAACATTCTAAATTGTTTCTTTTCCTGCGTAGTGTCCTCCTGGGATTCCTTCATGAGATTTTTCTAAAATAAGTGTTCTTTCTGCTTCCATAACACATCTCCTCAAAATATCATCAGGCCCCATCTTATATAGTTATCTAGCTATAAGTGAAAAATCTGCAACATGCACTACGAGTTGTTTCTTCTGGGTGATTGTATATTCACTAGGTTCCATTCCTGTTAACAGGAACTGGACTATCTCGATGAAGTGATCATCAATCTTTCTAATGGCCAAAAATTGTGCATATGGAAGTGTATCCTCCAAACTAGTAGGTTCCTCTCCATGTTCCAACCTTGACAAGTGGTCAGGTCCTTTTTTCATTGGTCAAGTCCTTTGTTCATTCTACCTGGCTTAACCACGATCTCAAAATCATATTCCTGAAATAGAAGAAGCCATATGCATATTATTCCCCTTAAAACTGGATTTTTGACTAGGTATTTCAGTGCGGAGTGATCAGTAAACATTTTAAATTGTCCTCCCAACAAATAGTGGCGAAACTTATACAGTGCATACACTATGGCTAACCCTTCTCGCTCAGTGGTGGTGTAATTGATTTTAGCTGTAGATAATTTCCTGCTAGCAATGGAGAGCGGGTGGTCAATGTCTGTTGCTCCTGGTTGTGCTAACATGGATCCTAATGAAATAAAGGATTCATTGACATGTACGTGAAATTCCTTTCTCCAATCTAGGTAAACCAGAATAGGTGCAGTAACCATTTTTTGTTTCAGTGTGTCGAAGCTCTGCTAGCATTCTTCTGTCCATTGAAACTGACAATATTTCTTCAAAAGATTCTCCATGGGTGTTGTGATCAATGAATAGCCTTTAATGAACTTTCTATAGTATCCATTATGTCCCAGTGTAATGCACAGTTGTCTAACTAAAGTAGGAGGGGGTAAATCGACTATAATGGAAATCTTAGATGGGTCTACCAGCAATCCCTGCTTACACACAATATGGCATAACAACACTCCAAATGGTGAAAAGAATATGCACTTCTTCAGGTTTAGGGAAATATGACATTTCCTACACTTATCCAACATTAGTCTTAGACATTCAATATGATTTTGCAATAAGCTAAAAATAGTCCAATCATCAAAATATGATTCCAGAAATTTATGTAAAAACTCCTTGAATGCTTCGACCACCACCCTAGAAAAGATGGTGGGTGCTTTCTTCAATCCAAACGACATTATTGTGTACTAGTAGGATCCCCATTCTGTGGAAAAGGTGGTATTATGGCAATCCTCCTTGGCAATCCTGATATGATGGTATCCTGAAAATCCATATATGAAAGAGTAGACCTCCTGTCCTCCCATGTTGTCTAGAACTTCATCAGTAAATGGTGTCGGGAATGGGTCATGCAAACATGCATCATTCAGCTTCCTGAGATATACACATATCCTGATCGCTTTGGTCTTCTTATATTGTACCACCATAGGGATAATCTACTCTGACTCTTCAATAGGTTCTATGATTCCTGCTTCCAACATTTCGTCGAGCTCAATCTTAACTTTCTCCTTATACCCGGGGTTCAATCTCTGGGGTCTCTGCTTGACTAGCCTTGCATATGGTTTCAAGGGGATCTTCATCTCTCCAATGGGCCCTTTAATGCCCTTCATATCAATGAAATTGGTTGGGAACAAGTCCTGGTATTCATGCAATAATTATGTGATCTTGTCAATAGTGGAAGCATCCCAATAATCTCCAACATTTGCAAGCTTCAAGGTTTGCTCTGCTCCTATGTTGACTTTCTTGATTTTCACTGGCTATCCAATAAAAGGTAGTTCAAATCTTGGTCCTTCTATATCTCTCTGTCCTTCTGTTTCTGTGATGTTCACACTCCTAGGATCGTCGTCTTCGTCTACATTGATGTTGTAACAACCTTGCAATTTCTGAAGAGGTGCAGTCCATTCATCCTCTTCTTGCTCAACTGGGAGGCTAGGTGCCTCCTCAAAGACATTTTTTCTTACAATATGTAACACTTGATCCACTGTAGGATATTGTCTTTTAAAAAAAAAGGTATTTACAAAGTTCTGAGTCATACCTTCCCAATCTACAGTGATGAGACACAGTTCTGCTTGAAGGTACCAATTGATAGGGGTTGTATCCAACATGTTAATGAATTTGTGCACCCACTGCTCATGAGGAATGTTTCTCTAGGATTCCTTGAAACTTCGCACATGGTCCTTCGGATAACTTTAACCTGTGTATTTGACTTCGCATTGTTCGAGTTGTTCTAAAAAGCGTGCTGCCATCAAAGTGAAACATTGCACCCAGTCTACGATGTTCTTTTTGTGTGTTCCCCACGATATTGCTGGAGTTTCTTTCAAGGTTTCATATAGTGCTAACAACCTTTGTTGTACTGGCACAATTTCTTCAAATTCCAACAAGAAATCTTCAAAATGATTGAGACCATCAAAGGTGAGCAAGTTACTTACTTTTGTGACAATCTAGCGAACTTCCCTGGTCAGTCTAGCACATCTCCTTGTAGAGGCTTTGTACATTTTGTTCTACCAGTTCTCCAATGCTTCTTCTAAGTTTGATGAGCATGCGTTGTCACTTCGCCAACTTAAGTTCCCATCTGTTGTAGGACTAATGTAATCCTGCTATCTGGCTATCAATTGGTATATGTTTTCGAGTTCATTTGCAAAGTGATCTTCCCTGATGGTCTTGGTATACCTACAACCTTCGTCAGGATCCAAGATGCAATGACCCTAAGGCCATATCCTTCAAACATTATTCTTCATTTATTTAAGTCAACCACGGTGGAATTATTGAAATCCCAATCAATTCCCAACAACACAAGATAAGGGCATCTATCATCAACTATCGTAATCACCTCGAAGTTTGCAAATGTCCTTACTCTGTCGATGTCCATAGGGACATGCTTCAGTCTCCTAAAATGGATTACTGCCTATTGATTATCCATATTGAGCCTAATAGGGGAATAGATAAACTTAGGTTTTCCCATCAGTGCCCAGGTCTGATTTGTCATGACATTGACTTCTGACCCTAAGTCAAGGACCATGTAGTCTATATCATACTTTCCAATTTGAGCATTCAGGTGTAGTTCCTTATTCATCCTTCATTTTTTAGATACTTAGTGTAATTCTCTATTCAACAAGGGATCTATCTTTCCTAGCTCATACTGTCTGATTAAATTTTGTAGATCTTGTACAATGCTTTCATCCTTTATCAAATTGATGCAAGTACATAATAATTCCATGAGCTTTCTTACCTCTTTTCCTTTCCTTGGAGGAGCAGACTGATCGAATGCTAGAGACATTCCACATTCTCTTACTTTTGGTCGTGTCTTTGATGAAGAGCCCTGATCTTTCCCAAATTATTTTCTTTCCGCCTCAAATATTTTCTTTTCTTTCCTTACATCAAACACTTGTGTCTTCTTTGCAGCTTTTCTAACCCTTGATTCTTCTATAGTATTTCCTAGGGTCACTCGGTCTTCTCCTGTAATGATGCCTCCTCTAGTGATTATGGCGACTCTGGGATCTTCTCCATGAGGTTATGCTAAGATGATTTATACTTGTTGGTTTCCTCCTCGTCTTTCCTGAATTTTGGCTAACAGTGCAGGATAGTCTTCAATGACATGTTCAAATGAGTTGCAGTAACTGCAAGTGGTACAAGGGTTCTGATAGTCCCTTTCCAAATGTCCTGGTTGTGTGCACTTGTAACAAATGATCTGACCTCAACCTCAACCCATGCCTCCTGCTCATCCTCTTCCTCTAAATCCGCCACGAGGGTTGAATTTTCTGCTTCCTGGGGAGTTATATTGCGAGATGTTTCCTTCTTGCTATACTTCACCTTGAAATTTGTATATATCTCTTGACCTTTCATGCATGAGGTCATAAGCCCTACAGTCCCTATCATCATGCCCCACCGACTTGTAGAACATGCAGTATATATTTGTGGGTGTCTGGACATATTTTTTCAAATAATAACATTCACCAGGGCGATGTCAATTTCTACATACCTCGCACTAGGGTAGGGTAACTTGCTTCAAAGGACTCGGGGCTCTCGAAGCCAAGTACTCATGAAATAGGGGACAATTATCCTTGTCATGGCCTTCTGATTTACATATAATGCACCAGATATCTTCTCTTTTGTATTTTCCCTTGTCCTTCTTCATATCTTCGACTTGTAGGGACAAGATAGTTAACTGACTTAAAATTTGACTCATACCTAAGATGGATTCTCCCATAGGGGTTGATTCTAGTTTCATGGAAATATCCAATGCCTCAGCCTATGAAGTGATCTTCTATTGTATCAAAGGGACTCTGATGTGTTGTAAAAGGGAAGAAATGAACCATTCCTTGTTCTACTCGTCTAGGATATGAAAAATCAAGCAGCTTTTCAAGGTCTTGAACCTCTTATCAAACTCCCAAGCAGGTTCAACTACTCTCTACTTGATTTATTTTAGTTTTTTGATGCATTGTGACTCCGACTTAGGTTTCTTGAATTCTACACTTAGTGCATTCTTGATCTCATTCAACGGTTTACGATTTGTAGTTCCTTTAACAAACTTCATGTACCATATCAGTGCATGGTCTCTCAGGGTAGTATTAAATTGAGTTCTCTTAACTGCTTCGCCAATGATTTGTTTAATACTCCATACAGCTTCGCATAGGAACCAATGATGATCAAGATATTCAGATCGATATCCCTTAAATATAGGGAGCCTCATCTCATCTTCCATAAATCTTCCTAGGTTTCCTAATTGAGTAGGTGGTGGAATGCTAGTGACAGTACTCTGAGCGCTCTAGTGACTCTGACTACTCTAATTCCTTAATCCTGCTAGAAAAATAGGAGGAATAATAATACTTACTTCAACAGTCTACGCAGTCCCTGAAGTTTCTAATTCTTCTCAGTGAGGTTCTTTCATCTTCCCTTCCTCGGCCTTAGCAGGCTCTGAATGTTCCTCGTTCAATTGTTCTTCTTCCTCTCCACTGTAAAACCCTTCGTCTTGGACTAGAGGTTCATCGTTATTCTCAAACAAGTTCACTAGAGGGACTTCCCTAAAGATCCTTCCACTGTGCATATGACACACCTCTGTGTCACTGTCATTGTTTGAATTCTTGAACATTTGCTTTTTCGATCAAGCCAACTACTGTATCTTCAAGACATTCTTCTCATGTAATAGCATCTTGATATTCAACGTTAAGAAGTGTAAAAATTTTCCTCTCAGTCCCTTAAATAAGTATCTCTCTGCTTGGCTATATGACTCAACTCTATCGATGAAAAAATCAGTAATATACCCTCCAATAGTGCTATCAAACCAATGGTATACTTCTTTTGATACGGTGTTATCAACTCTTTTGACCTTCTTGATCAGCGTCGATGTCCAAACCACAGGTGGTATATATCTAATCTCGTAATGGGTATATGCTAATCTGGCTAACCACTCATATAGCTCCTGATGAATTCCTCCAAAGAAAATCTCGTGTATATCAGTAAAGATATACCTTCCCAACCAATCTTATGTACTAATCTTAGGGTTCTTGTTATGTGCTTCTACGAAGTCCTTTTCTTTTTCTTCTATCCACTTCTGAATCTCTGTCTTCAATGGAAACCCCCTTGACATTCCATTAAGAATATCTTGATCCCGAAAACGCAACCATTTTTTGGCACATAGGAGCAGACCCAGGGTTCAACTCTAACAATGCACCAACAAGCCCTAACTACTGGCCCTTTTGGAAACACCTGCGAAGAATATGCAGTCTCAATCAAAGTAGCAATAGGGGGTTGTAGGACACAAGTGTCTACAACTAGAGGAAATGCAAGTTCAACCAAAGCAGCTACACACAGAGATCTGATTATTATTTCCAACCATAAGCCTACTTCACATAGTTATATGTCATATATAACATACTAATGCATCAACAGAGCAATAGAAGTAAATAACACATCATCAATCACACACACCACAAGATATACGTGGTTCACCCTCTCCTTAGGGCTACATCCACATAATTGTACTTTATAATATATTAGGTTAAAGCATGCAGTTCCATCTACGCTCTTGGCTAGCATATCTTCTCTCTTTCTCTCTTCCTCCCTTCCCTACGCACCCAGCTGCAGGGTTGATCTTTGCACCAAGCTGAAGATCTTACAATACATAATTCTCTCACAGTCAGCAATTCTCCCCCTCTCTTTTATATCATAATGATAATAAACAATATCCTTTCTCTCACAATCGTGACCCACTCTCCCTCCTCTAGGTTCTTATTTATGCATTACAATAGCTCACCATCAACCTTAGGCTGAAACCTAGGTGTCAAAACCCTATATACCAAAACCCTAGGTTTCTAAAACCCTAGGTCAACTTGACCCGTGTTTTTCGGGCTTTGCCAGCCTATCTTTCCTTCTTTCTCACATGGTTCTCTCGAAACATCCATTGGTGGATTTTTCCACTTGCTAAGTTTTCCATGATCCATCTTCCTTGTTGATCTATAATCCTCGATATTCTTGTCCAATGGTTTTATTTCTCTTACTTCTCTCCTTCTTTTCTGCTCTTCTGCTCACTTTGAACTAGTATCAGTCATTGTGTCTTCCATGCAGTTTGCATTCCATCTTTTTTTCCTTAATCTTTTCTTACTTCCATAAACAAGGGCCAACGGTTACATAGTGCAGAGAAATAGAGGAGGCACAAGAGGCTTATAGTCCGGAGGATGAAGTTAGAGGAATGGATGTCCATTTGGGAGTTGAAGGAACAAACTCCAATGGGCATGGAGTAGAAATAGATAAATATATGAGCATAATGAAAATCATTAAAAAATTGCTAAAAGATGTCCAAATTCACCAAGAATATAGAGAAAGTCTTAAGAGATCCAAGGAACAATAGGAAGACTTCAATATGAATTTAATGCAGAGCTTGGAAATAATTGAAAAGAAGTTGGATAAGGAGAGTGGCTCCAACAAATCAGGAAGTCATGGGACCTCTGAGAAGAAAGGAAGATTGAGTGGTAGTAGACATCACCAACACTCCCAAAAGCATTCCCATAGGAGGTCACATAGTATCTCAAGTCCATCCCCTTTCAAGAAACATAGGATGTCTGGGGTGGATGAGTTGAAAGGAGAAATGAATAAAATCAAACCTCTTATTTTTTATGGAAAGAATAAGAAGGATGAATATGACGAGACATGGATTCTAGGCATGAGGAAGTACATCCAATTGCAAAACTATTCTTCTCATGTAGAGGGAAGAATTTCCATATACCAACTTAAAGGAAAGGAATCCATATGGTGGGATCAGCTGGTGCAAGTACAAAGCCTCAGGGAGAAAATTGTTACTTGGAAGGAATTCAAGAAACACTTTGAAAAGAAATACTTATCCAAGAGATACTATGAAAAAAATATGAAAGAGTTATTTGAACTTAAACTGGGAAGCATGAATATAGATGAATATGAAAGGATATTGTTAGAGCTTTTGAAGTATGTCCCTTTCATTAATGATGAGACAATCAATATCCAGAGATATTTGAGTGGGATGCAATATTTCATCAGTGATAAAATCTAATATGATGATCCCAAGACTTTGGAAGAAACTATAAGGAGAGAAAAATGCTTATATGATCAGAAAAAGGAAATCCTACTTTCCAGAAGTCTTGGGAGGGAAAGAAGAAGTTCAAGAAGGAACAGGGGTAGAAGGGAAACAAGCCACCATTTTTCAGAAATAGTCCTCAAGGACAGCTAGTTTTGAGAGAGCCCGGGATGGCTGAAGTAGGTGAGAAAAGGCCAAGGAAGACACCTATGAAATATTGAGGTTGTAAAGGAAACCACAAGTATAGATATTTTCCTCACAAAAGTGACTAGGTAAGAGTTATCCACAATGTTCAACAATAATAAATAGTGGAGCACATGGGAAGAAGAATACCAAGGATCTATGCAGCCCTGGACAAAAAGAAAGCTAAGTTTCAATCACACATTATATAAGTTGAAGGTACGATCCATAACCATGCATTTACTATTTTAATAGACTTAGGGGCTAGTCATAGCTATATAGATCCTAAGGTAGTGGAAAGATTTCAATTACCAAGAATCAAGCATGGGAAATCTTGGCTAGTGCAGCTGGCTACAGGAGCCAAGAGAAAGGTTGTTGAGTTGGTTAAATCATGTCCAGTGGGCATGAATGGACTGAGTACCAAGACAGATTTGAACATCTTTCCTTTGGGATCATATGATTTCCTATTTGGTATGGATTGGTTGGACCAACACCATTTCATATTAGACTATCATAACAAGGCATTCACTTGCTTGGATGAGGAACAAAATTAGAGAGAATTTCAAGGAATTTCCAGGGCAATTATTGTTCGAGAAATCTCATCCATGCAGCTAAAGAAGTGTTACAGGAAGGGATGACAAATATTTGCATCCCATATGGAGGAATCATCTAAGGATAAGGTGCCAAAATTGGAGGATCATGAAGTCCTGAAATATTTTGAAGATGTGTTCAAGGAGATACTAGGGCCACCTTCCAAAGAGAGATATTGATTTCTCTATAAATTTGATTCTTGGGGCAGCTCCAGTATCAAAGAATCCCTACCGGATGAGCACACCAAAATTGAAAGAACTGCAAATGAAACTTGAAGAAATTTTAAAGAATGGGTACATACACCCAAGTTTGTCACCTTGTGGTGCCCCGATATTGTTCGTGAAGAAGAAATATGGGACATTGAGATTGTGCATCGATTTCAGATAGTTGAACAAAGTGACTATAAAGAACAAGTATCCTCTACTAAGGATTGATGATTTCTTCGATCAATTAAAGGATGCAAGGATATTTTCAAGGATAGATCTCAAGTTGGGATACCATAAGGTAAGGATTAAAGAGGAAGACATCAACAAGACTGTCTTTAGGACAAGATATGGTCATTATGAATTCACAGTGGTGTCATTCGGATTATCAAATGCGCCAACTATTTTCATGCGCCTAATGAATGGTGTTTTCCGAGAATATTTAGACAAGTTTGTCATTGTCTTTTTGGATGAAATACTTGTATATTCCAAGTTAGAAGAAGATCATGAGCATCAATTAAGGATGGTGTTACAGGTGCTAAGAGAGCATCAGTTGTATTCCAAATTGAGCAAGTGCTCATTTTATCAAAACATAATTCACTATTTGGGGCATATCATATCTGAAGAAGGGATAGCAATGGACCCTAAAAATATTGAGGCCATTAAAGGGTGGACAACACCTAAGAATTTGATAGAAGTCAGATCCTTCATGGGTGTAGTTGGCTACTACAAAAGGTTCATTGTAGGGTTTTCGTGAATAGCTCATCCTGGCATCATTTCCTTGCAAATGAAGGGAAAGAAGTTTCAATGGACATCAGAATGCGAAATGAGCTTCCAACAATTTAAGCAGTTGTTAATCAATGCTACAATTATGTGTGTTTCTGATCCGAATGAAGATTATGTGGTTTTCACGAATGCATGCAAAGAAGGAATTGGAGGATTCCTTAGTCAAAATGGATTTGTGATATGTTTTGAGTCCAGGAAATTGAAAGAGCATGAAAGTCTCTATGCCACTCATGATTTGGAGTTGGAATCCATAGTGAACTCTTTGAAGAAGTGGAGGAACTACCTCATGGGAAAGAGGTTTGTGCTGAGGATAGACCATAACGGTCTAAAATATTTGTTTGATCAACAAACGTTTAATGTTAGGTAGAGTAGATGGTTGGAATTCCTCAGTGAGTATGAATTTAATATCATGCACATCAAAAGAATGAAGAACAAGGTGGTCGATGCACTCAGCAGGAGAGTGCATGAATTTCATGATACAACCATTAGCATGTATCAGACGGATTTAAAGGAATAATTTTTGACACTGCAAAAGTTGATTTGCAGTACATGGAATTGGTAACAAAATTGCAGCAAGGTAAAATGTAGTAGAAAGCTGAAGATTATGAATTGGAAATTGATGTAATTATATTGTATAGAAACAAAGTTTATGTACCCAATTCTACTAAATTGAGGAGTATGATTTTAAAATAAATGCACAATGTACCTTACGCGGGATGCCCAGGATATCAGAAAATAGTTTTAGTAGTCAAGAGCCAATATTATTGGCCATACATGAAGAGGGAGATTTATGAATACATAGCTAAATTCTTGGAGTGTCAAAGGGTCAAGGATGAGCATAGACACCTAGCTGGGTTGCTTCAGCCATTACCCATTCCTCTATGGATGTGGGAAGTGGTGACAATGGATTTCATCACAGGATTTCCCAGAATGAGAAAACAACATGATGGAATCATGGTGGTGGTGGAAACCCTTACTAAATCTGCCCATTTCATTCATATGAAGGTTACTCACAAGGAAACCAGTGTTGTTGATATTTATATGAGGGAAGTAGAATTCTTGCATGGCATATCCAAGAAAATTGTGTCTGATAGAGACCCAAAGTTTACCTTAAAGTTTTGGAAGGGGTTATTCAAAGAGTTCGAAACAAATCTAAAATTCAGAACAACTTATCATCCTGATTCTGATGGGAAAATAGAAAAGGTGAACCAAGTGATAGAAGATATGTTAAGAATGTATGTGATGGACAAAGCATCCATATGGGAAGACTACCTACACTTGGTATAGTTTTATTACAACAATGGGTACCAAGCATCACTGAAGATGAGACCATTTGAGGCACTTTATAGTAGAAAGTGAAACACACCAATAAGTTGGGAAAACCCGATTGATAGAGAAGTGTTTGGGCCAGAGTTTCTCAAGGAAATGGAAGAGAAAATGTTGAAGATTAAACAAAATTTGAAGGCTGCCCAAGACAGGCTAAAAAGATATGTTGACAAGAATAGAACTCACAAGGTATTTAAAGTGGGTGATTGTTACACATTATTTTCATCATCCCTATGACCGTTAATGATGTAAAACTATATTTTGCCTTCAGAGGGGTCAGTGGCATGAGTTCCTGAAGAAGGAAGGTAGAAGAACTTTTCCTGAGAAAAGAGGTTGCATTCTCCTTTGTAAAAACCCCATAAAAAAGGAAGTTCGCAGTCTTCCTATGTATTAGGGTGCGAGAATGCCTGATTCTCACAGGTTGCACCATATCTAGGTTGTGAGAGGTTCACAGGTTGCTCTATAGGCAGGGTGCGAGAATGCTTACATGTGGGAAAAATGAGCGTTTTTTCGAATCTTCTAGAAGGAGAAACTTCCATGGTGAGGTGGCATCTGAATGGTTTGGATCTTACTCTCTTTCATGATTTAGTGGGATCATCCTAACCTCCTCACCTTATCATCTTCAACTTATAAAAGGAGAGGATCTCTCATGGAGAAAGTTAGCTTTGGTTAGCTTGGATCTTTTGGGATTGGCTAAGTTGGATTTGGATTGGAATTATTAGCTTGGATGGAGTGTCTTTGAGTTTTGCCTTTGTCAAGATAGATTGTGAATACTATCAGATCTGTGCTCTCAGAATTCTTGGAGTGAAAGTGTGTGGGGAACAAAGGACAGTTGGAAGGGACCTTACGACATCAAGGCCATGGTTGTAATCTCTCTTTCACATTTAATATGATACAATAATATGATTCTTTCCTATAAAGCTTGTTGTGTTTTATTGTATGATTCCTTGATCACATACATAGGTTTATATTGAGTTTATGCTATTTCTATCACTTTGGTTGGTTGCGTTCTTTTCTAGGTTCATCATTGTATGAGCGTTGGAACGAAGCTAGGATGGCAATGGTGAGAGGAAGCGACGTTTAAACAGTATGTCACTCATCCCTCTTTAGTTAGTAAATTCAATATCTAAAACTTAAGGAAAGCGCCATGTTCTGGTGTGTTTTGTTCTAGATCTAGGTGGATCTAGGGAGATCAGTTAGTGTCTGCACCTACCGATTAGTCCGATAACAAAATTGGCGACCATACTGGGGAAGAACAGATTATTTCCTAGTTAGTCTAGTTTCCCTTGCTTTGATTGTTTGTTTTCTGGTCTTTGAGTTTGTGGGAGATCTATCTAGACTCTTTGGATTTGAAAGTTCACTCAAATTTAGTCTTTTTTCAATTTTTTTCTTGTTTACTGGCAATCTCGCACTGTACCCTTTAGGGGACTGCGAGAAACACCTGAGTTCGCACCCTGGTGTTAAGTCCAGTGCGAACCCCTCATAGTCAACCTTTGTTCAGCCTGCGAGAATCTTTGATTCTCGCACTGTAATACACTGTCAGCCTGCGAACTTGTTTGTAAAAANAATTACAAAGCATGTGTTTTCTTTAGAATTGTTTAGGGAAAGATCAGATTTCTTCTGAATAGTTCGCTTTAAAAGAGAACTTTTAGTTTGGGTTTCTTTGTTTTAAGAAAGTTCATTATTGCTTTTAGTGAAATTTTTGAAAAAAAAGATTTAATTTCTTGCTTTATATTATATTGGGGGAATCCTTGCATTTGAAGTAGCGAAATTGCATGATTCTTGGCATTTTTTGATCTTAAATTTTGAAAAAATTTCCCCTTCATGGTCGGGGGGGGGGGCATGAATCGTGCATTGGTGTACAGTACCTTTTTCTCATTTCTTGAGAATATTGATATTGATGAGTTTTAATATTTTGGGACATTGTGTATATGGGAATGATAAATGTTTTCTCCTTCTCGTAGCATAGTTTTCATCGAAATGAAAAGATTGCATCTTCGTCTCTTTTCATAACTTTCGAGTCGGTCAAAACACCATATTGTCCACGTCATCTTCCTTTTGAGTAACAACAACCACAAAATAAAGCGCTTATAAAAAATTGATTAGACATTTTTTATACTTTTTGGTAGCAAACCTACATTAGATTAGTTGTAGGGATTTGGAATAGGTGTGAAAGATAACTTTCCAAAGCTGCAAACAAACATAGAATCTTGAGTTAGGGAGCGGTTAAATCCACTTATTACATTTTGTCCTGGGATGCCCTTCTAACACAAGGGTCAATCACGAGGTCACATTGAGACTGGAAGATTTACTCACCCTGCTTTGTTGGTCTTGGTGTAGAGATTGCGTGTATTATGGGGGTCACTTGAGAGGTATAGCCACAATGATGAGTGGAATCCTTTCAAGTTGATTTCGGGCTAGATACCCTGCCCTTGCGCATGGATCGGACTGTCGATTGTTTCCCCAGGCATCATTGTAATAATTGGTAACCTTAGTGGCCTATCTCTCTAGGTTCTTTACACGAGGTGACTGTGGAGGGGCAAGTCTTCACGGTACCTAGAATCGACGTTGGCCAAACTCACTCGGGATCCTTGGAGGGTATACCCACGATTATGTGTGGGATATTTCACCAAGGTGTAAGTCCATTGTTACACATTATTTTCATCATCCCTATGATCGTTAATGATGTAAACCTATTTGTTGCCTTCAAAGGGGTCAGTGGCCTAAGTTCCTGAAGAGAGAAGGGAGAAGAACTTTTCCTGAGAAAAGAAGTTGCATTTTCCCTAGTAAAAACCCTGTAAAAAAGGAAGTTCGTAGGTTGCTATATAGGTAGGGTGTGAGAATGCCTGATTCTTGCAAGTTGCACCATAGCTGGGTTGCGAGAGGTTCACAGGTTTCTCTATAGGTAGGGTGTGAGAATGCCTACACGTGGGAAAAATAAGCGTTTTCTCGAATCGTACAGAAGGAGAAACTTCCATGGTGAGGTGGCATCCAAATGGTGTGGATCTTACTCGCTTTCATGATTTAGTGGGATCATCTTAACCTCCTCACCTTACCCTATTCAACTTATAAAAGGAGAGGAGTTCTCATGGAAAATGTTAGATTTTGATCTTTGGTTAGCTTGTAGCTTGGAGCTTTTGGAATTAGCTTGGATTGGATTGAGCTTTGGAGACTTTTAGCTTGGCTAGATGAGCCACTTTGTCAAGATAGATTGTGAATATTATCAGATCTGTGCTCTCAGAATTCTTGGAGTGAAAGTGTGTGGGGAATGAAGGACAGTTGGAAGGGACCTTACGACATCAAGGCCATGGTTGTAATCTCTCTTTCACGTTTAATATGATACATTAATATGATTCTTTCCTATAAAGTTTGTTGTGTTTTATTGTATGGTTCCTTGATCACATACATAGGTTTATATTGATTTTATGCTATTTCTATCACTTTGGTTGGTTGCATTCTTTTGCAGGATAATCATTGTATGAGCATTGGAACGGAGCTAGGATGGCGATGGCGAGAGGAAGCGAAATTTAAATGGTATGTCACCCATCCCTCTTTAGCTAGTAATTTTGATATTTAAAACTTAAGGAAAGCGTCTTGTTCTGGTGTGTTTTGTTCTATATCTAGGTGGATCTAGGGAGATCAATTAGTGTCTGCACCTACCGATTATTTTGATAACATCCGTTAAGCAGATTGTCAACGTAAATTTTCCACTCGCTCTATCTCATCCCCTTCTTACATTGTTCCCGCGACGCTGGATTTCATCACCAACTAGTGTTCTCATTGTAAGAAGGTTTTGTTTGTTTGCTTGCTTCCTAGATTTTTAGCGTGTGTTTTTTTTTTCCCTAGCAGACTCTAGGTTGGATTTATTTTATGAAGACATTTCCCAAAATGACCAATGAAGGAACCCCTTCTCCAGGGGAACCTTTTGTTATTCCTTCTTATGGAAACATTGGTCCTCCTCACATCGCTACTTTGAGCCTTCCAGGTCTCACAATTGGATTACCAGTATGGTTGTTTTCCACTCAGGTAATCTCGAATGCAGTTAGTGCTTCAGTCACAAGCACTTCCCCCTAAGAGAATCAACCTCATGTTGATCCTTCACCTTCTTCACTAGTAAGGTCTTCTTCGCCTTCTTCACTTGTAATTTCACCTTCCATTTCATCTTCTTTGTCGGGTGAAAGTTCTGAAGCTAGTAACCTGGTGAAAAAGAAGAAGAAGAAAAGAAAGATTAAGAAGAAGAAAGATAAGCAAGGGTCAAAATATCCAACCACTGTCAAACATGTTGGAAAAAAACCAGTTACTGTTAATCATGCTGGGAGTGTTGATGATGTCAAGATCACCCAAACAACCCGTAAGCCCAAGTACCCTTGCAGGATTTGTAAGGGTAGCCATCTTCTTAAGGAATGTCGTAGTCTATCCAAGGTTATAGAAGCATGGTCTACACATCCTCGACAACCCATGTCATTAGCCTCTGAGCAACATGCTGACAACCCCTCGTCAACCAATCATGATATAGTTGGGAATAATAAAATTAGAGCCAAGTTCCCATGTATGTTATGCAAAGGGATTCATCTAACTCATGTTTTCCCTCATATGGAAGAAGCCTCAAGATTCTTGGAAGACATGATTGTTTCACAACCTCAACTTCCAGCTGCTTATTGTAAGCTTTCTCTCAACCCACCCATAGTTGATGGAATGATCACTCCGGTCCCTTCACCAGCCAATCTGGTTGATCATGTCGTCAATCTGGTCACGTCCTTAGTTGAACTAGTTGACAAAGTGGTTGATCCAATACCATCCTCGGCCAATCCCACTCTCCCCTCAGAGAGTGAAACCCAAGCTGATGATCTGTTTACACCTATCAACCCCATTCTCCCCTTGGAGAATGAAACCCAAGTGGTCGATTTGATCTCATCATCGATCGATCCTACTCTCCCGCTAGAGAGTAAACCTGATACTACCCATTTTTTTCTCGTTGATACAGACTCTTCCATGTCAGGGGGTATTCCTCCTTCTCCCGTGAAACTCCCTCCAATTAATGAGGCCATCCATTTTGATTGGGGTGTGCTAACTGGACCTCGACTTCCCTCTTACATTCCTTTCCAGATTACAGTACAGGTTTGTGGTCAAGACGTTCCTCAAACATTGATAGATGAAGGTTCGTCCGTTAGTATTTTGTCCTCTTTTGCTTGGAAATCTTTGGGTTGTCCTCCACTTGCGTCGGTTACACAGAATATGTTAGCTTTTAACAGAAGAACTAGTCAACCTTTAGGGACCCTTCCTCAGTTTCCTGTAACTTTGGGAGGAAAAATTGTCTTCATTGATGTCATGGTAGTCCAAGACCCCTTGGATTTTTTTTTACTCCTTGGGCGAGATTATGTCTATGCCATGAAATCTATTGTGTCTGTTATTTTTTGTGTGATATCTTTCCCTCACAATGGATGGGTTGTGACTGTTGATCAAATTTCATTCATTGACCCCGCCTGGATTGCCTCTCTGAATGGTTCTTATATGTAGACGGTATTGCCCCCACCATAGGTCAATTATGTGGCATTGTCACCCATGGCTTCAACTTCTGATGAATTAGATCCAGTAGTTGACATGGTGATCTCTTCGATAGGGTTGTTGGAGCCTGATCTCTTTACTCCTGCCGTGACCCTCGACATGGTGTCCTTCCAGAGTGTGTTTCTTCCGTCAAATGAAGACCTCTTGGAAGACATGACTGAGTTTTTTCCCTTGACATGGCCTCCTTCTAGAGCATTTTCCTCTTGGAATCCATGATCAAGAAGACTCCGAGGATAGTTTTTGAGACTCTGAGGCAACCTCGTTAAAAAATGAAACAGAGGTCCTTGAGCATGGTTTTTTGATTTCAATCTCGTTAAAAAATGAAACCACTTACGAGGATAGTTTTTACATCTCTGTGGCAACCTCATTAAAAAATGAAACAGAGGTTACAAGCATAGTTCTTGTTTCTGTGTCAAGCTCGTTAAAAAATGAAATAGCTTTCCCCCTCTCTGTTTGAGTCAAGTCCTTCATCTAGTATTTGAAGCTTCATTTCATTCTCCTTTGCAGTTGGATGAAATGAAGCTTGGGGGGCATTTGCTTACAGCCTTTGGACTTCATGTTGAAGTTGAGCTGCTAACTTCTTAAGTTGGGGGCTAAATAACAACCATCCCTGTGTTATGCGTTGGGAAGTCGCAAGCATAGTTTTCTATGGTTCAAGCTTGTTTAAAAATGAAGCCACTTACCTCAAGCATAGTTTCCTCTAGTTGAAGCTTGCGTAAAAATGAAACCAGGTCCAAGCATAGTTTTGTTTAGTTTTTAAGCTTGTGTAAAATTAAAATCTATTCTAAGCATAGTTTTGTTTTGTTTTAAAGCTTGCGTAAAAATGAAAACAATCCCGAGCTTAGTATTTGTTCTTTCTCATGCTTGTAAATACATGAGAATAAGCTACCGATCTTTGTCTTTGTTCTTTCTCGTGCTCGTAAATCAATGAGAATGTAATTGAGTATACTTTTATCACTTTTTTGGACTTGTAAAGGTTATAAGAAAAAAGGAACCCCCTGGAGTTCCCTTTAAGCTCTTTTCAGACTCTCTAAACATGAAAAGATTGTTGAGTGACCTTGTTCTTTTCATTCTTGTTAAATTATTTGAAGAAAACATCTGTTGAGCAATAGTTTATCTCTTTTTCGGTCTCATCAGACTACTTTATGAAAAAGGAACTGAGAGAGTTCTCTTTAAATGTTTTTTAGACTCTCTAAACATGAAAAACCCATGAGTTTTCTTTCTTTGGACTCGTTAAATAAACATCGAAAGGCCCATATGGGACCAAACCACTCCTTCCTAGGGTTCGTTAAACATACTTAGAAGGACTCATCCGAAGGATGAGATTACATCAACAAGCATATGTTATCCTCCTCAAGCTTGCGTAAAAATAAAGAGGTACTCGCCAGAAATGGTGGGGGNAAAATTGGGAAAGAATTGTGTCTAAACCTGTATTCCATGAAAGAGTCACTTTTGAACATGACACCCTTTCACTCGCTTTGTGTCTAGGTTGGAAAATTCACTTGTATCCTGATCATACTCCTTTATAAGATTACAAATCAGTATGTGATCCCTGTTGTTGAGTTAGTGTTTCTGAGACAGTTGATGTGTCGTCGATATGTTCAAAGAGAAATTCAACCTATAAAGCCTTCTATTGCGTTGGCCATTTCTGCACTCTTTAAGCCTTCTATTGCGTCGGTCATCCCTGAGTCAGTACTGAATCACTTGTTACTCTGATCTACATCAAATCTTGTTACTTGTTTTGTGTCATTGACGGGGGATACATTAAGGCCCTCCTATGATGAGTATTTTCCTGTCAACCTCAACTCATTATCCAGGAATTGGAATTAGAAACTAATTGGTACCTTGGAACTTGCATGCCTCAATGGCAGGTTTCCTCGCTTTTGATAGTGGGTTTTCATTATTTCCCCCTGATCGAGAGATTCCGTCGAGTGTTCGACTTCAGGTCATTAATTCACATTCGTTGGATTGTACTAGTGTACCTTGGGAGTCATTGACATTAATGGTGATTTCCCTTGCACTTGTTAGAGGTATACACTAATGACTGGTAATCAAGTGGTTTCTACCATGTTCAACTTCAACACATGTATTCACATGGTTAGATTCGTACTATAGAGTGGCAGAGATGAAGACCCTGGATATTTTCTAATAGATCTAGGTTGCATTGGAGTATATTCAGTGTACTGATGCATAGATCCACATTGTATGTCCTGTGGCTATGTTCAAATTTGAGTCTTTAACACATAGATCCATAATGTATTTTCGGTGGCTATGTTCAGATTTGAGTCATATTGGCATGGATCCATAGTGTATGTTTGGTGGCCATGACCTATATTACTTGACATGGATCTTCGAATGTTGGCATTTATGATTTGAGTCATTTGTATTATGAGTATGAGAATGCCTACCTCAGTGATGATATATTATTGTACTGTATTTCCTTGTTTGTTGGCAAGTTTCTGACTGATTGTTCCTTGTTCCCTACACACACTCGACAAAGTATTTCAGCTATCACTCTGTTCTGACTTCATACTTTGGGGGGCTCTCCGTTACACATTATTTTCATCATCCCTATGACCGTTAATGATGTAAACCTATCTGTTGCCTTCAAAGGGGTTAGTGGCATGAGTTCCTGAAGAAGGAAGGCAGAAGAACTTTTCCTGAGAAAAGAGGTTGCATTCTCCTTTGTAAAAACACCATAAAAAAGGAAGTTCGTAGTCTCCCTATGTATTAGGGTGCGAGAATGCCTGATTCTCACAGGTTGCACCATATCCAGGTTGCGATAGGTTCATAGGTTGCTCTATAGGCAGGGTGCGAGAATGCTTACACGTGGGAAAAACGAGCATTTTCTCGAATCTTCTAGAAGGAGAAACTTCCATGGTGAGGTGGCATCCGAATGGTTTGGATCTTACTCGCTTTCATGATTTAGTGGGATGATCCTAAACTCCTCACCTTATCCTCTTCAACTTATAAAAGGAGAGGAGCTCTCATGGAGAAAGTTATCTTTGGTTAGCTTGGAGCTTTTGGGATTGGCTAAGTTGGATTTGGCTTGGAATTATTATCTTGGATGGAGTGTCTTTGAGTTTTGCCTTTGTCAAGATAGATTGTGAATACTATCAGATTTGTGTTCTCATAATTCTTGGAGTGAAAGTGTGTGGGGAACAAATAAAAGTTGTTTCAGGATTAATCCGTAAGTGTAGACACAAACCGATCTCCCTAGATCCACCTAGATCTAGAACAAAACAGGACAAAATATACCGCTTTCCCTAGATCTAACTATTGAATTAAATTGGAAGTGAGAAGAAGATATGTACCTTGTAATCGCTTCCTTGGTCTCTGTT
>ML786865.1:0-12337 GCA_009831015.1 Picea engelmannii | reverse complement strand
ACCCCAATCAAAATGGATGGCCTCATTACTTGGAGGGGGTTCCACGAGAGAAGGAGGAATACCCCCTGACATGGCAGAGTCTGTATCAACGAGAAAAACATGGGCAGTATCGGGTTTACTCTCTAGCGGGAGAGTAGGATCGATCGATGGAGAGATCAGATCAACCACTTGAGTTTCATTCTCCAAGGGGAGAATGGGGTCAACAGGTGGAAATGAATCGACTGCTTGGGTTTCACGCTCTAACGGGAGAGTAGGGTTGACCAAGGATGGTATCGGATCAACCACTTTGTCAACTGGTTCAACTAAGGATGTGACCATATTAACGACATGATCAACCAGATTGACCGGTGAAGGGACCGGAGTGATCATTCCATCAACTATAGGTGGGTTGAGAGAAAGCTTGTGATAAGTGGCTAGAAGTTGAGGCTGTGAAACAGTCATGTCTTCCAGTAATTTCAAGGCTTCGTCCATACAAGGGAAAAGGTGGGTGAGATGACTCCCTTTGCATAACATGCACGAGAACTTGACTCTACTTTTCTTCTTCCCAACCGTATCATGACTAGTCGACGGGAAGTCATCAGCATGTTTTTCAGAGGCTAATGACGTGGGTTGGCGAGGATGTGTAGACCATGCTTCTATAACCTTGGGTAGACCAGGGCATTCCTTAAGAAGATGGCTACCCTTACAAAGTCTGCAAGGGTACTTGGGCTTACAGGTTTTTTGGGCGATCTTGACATCATCAACACTCCCATCACGATTAACAGTAACTGGTTGTTTTCCAACATGTTTGACAGTGGTTGGAGGTTTGGATCCTTTCTTAGTTTTCTTCTTCTTATTCTTTCATTTCTTCTTCTTCTTATTCCCTGAGTTACTAGCTGCAAAACTTTCACTCGATGAAGAAGATGAAACGGAAGGTGACCTTGCAAGTGAAGAAGGGGAAGAAGACCTTACTGGTGAAGAAGGTGAAGGATCAACATGAGGTTGATGCTCTTGGGGGGAAGTACTTATGATCAAAGCACTTACTACATTCGGGATTACCTGAGTGGAAAACAACCATACCGGTAATCCAATAGTGAGACCTGGAAGGCTCAAAGTAGCGATGTGAGGAGGACCAATGTTTCTGTAAGAAGGAAAAACAAAAGGTTCCCCTGGAGAAGAGGTTCCTTCATTGGTCATTTCAGGAACTGACGCTATGAAAAACAAAAATCCAATCTAGAGTCCACTAGGGAAAACAAATAACACACGCTAAAAATCTAGGAAGCAAGCAAACAAACAAAACCTTCTCACAATGAACGCACTAGTTGGTGATGAAATCCAACATCACGGGAACAAAGTAAGAAGGGGCTGAGATAGAGCGGGTGGAAAATTTACGTTGATGACCTGCTTAACGGACTTACACCCTGGTGCAAGCTCCCACACATAATCGTGGGTATATCCTCCAAGGAGCCCGAGTGAGTTTGGCCAACGTCGATTCCAGGTACCGTGAAGACTTGCCCCTCCACAGTCACCTTGTGTAAAGAACCTAGAAAGATATGCCACTAAGGTTACCACCAACAACAATAAATCCTAGGGGAACAGTCGTCAGTCTGATCCACACGCAAGGGTAGGGTATCTAGCCCGAAATCAACTCAAAAGGCTTCCACTCATCATTGTGGGTATACCTCTCAAGCGACCCCCATAATACGTGAAATCTCTACACTGATGTCAACAAAGCAGGGTGAGTAACTCTGCCAACACCAATGCGACCTAGTGCTTGACCCTTTTGTTAGAAGGGCTTCCCAAGAAAATATGTTGCAAATGAAATTTAGCACTCCCTAACTCAAGATACTATGTTTGTTTGCAGCTTTTGAAAGTTATCTTTCACACCTATTCCAAAGCCCTACAACTAATATAATGTAGGTTTGCTACCAGAAAAGATTAAAATGTCTAATCAATTTTTATAAGCGCTTTATTTTATGGCTGTTGTTACTCAAAAGAAAGATGGTGTGGACAATATGGTGTTTTGACTGACTAGAAAATTATGCAAAGATATGAAGATGCAATCTTTTCATTTCAATGAAATCTATGCTACGAGAAGGAGAAAATTTTTATCATTCCCATATGCACAATGTCCCAAAATATATTAAACTCATCAATATCAATCATGCAATTTCGCTACTTCAAATGAAAGGATGCCCCCAATCTAATATAAAGCAAGAAATTAAATCTATTTGTTTCAAAATTTCACTAAAAGAAATAAGGAACTTTCTTAAAACAAAGAAACCCAAACTAAAGGTTCTCTTTTAAAGCGAACTATTCATAAGAAAGCTGATCTTTCCCTAAACAATTCTAAAGAAAACACACGCTTTGTAATTGAAAGACACTCAAAGCAAGAGACTAATCCTTCAAAACCAAACAAAGAAAAAGTGGCTAAAAGCAACTCAAATGATATCAAGTAGACTGTAAACAGATCAATATAGGCTCCAAAAGTTCAATCCAGTTATTCAAAGCAAAACTGGGCATCAAAAATGACAAGATCCAATCCAAAAACTTTCACAAACAAGTTCGCAAGCTAGAAGTATATTAAAGTGCGAGAATTAAGGATTCTCGTAGGCTAGACATAGGTTGACTGCGAGGTGTTCGCACTGGACTACACAGTAGGGTGTGAACTCAGATGATTCTCGCAGGTGGATAAAGGGCACAGTGCGAGAATGTCTGTAAACACAAAATTTGGAAGAGGACAAAATTTTTTGAGTGAACTTTCAAATCCATAGAGTCTTGGTGGATCTTCACAGACTCAGAGAACAGAAAACAAGCAATCAAAGCAAGGGAAACTAGACTAACTAGGAAACAATCTGTTCCCTAGTGGAGTCGCCAATTTTGTTTCAGGATTAATCCGTAAGTGCGGACACAAACCGATCTCCCTAGATCCACCTGGATCTAGAACAAAACAGGATAGAATATATCGCTTTCCCTAGATCTAAATATTGAATTAAATTGGAAGTGAGAAGAAGATATGTACCTTGTAATCGCTTCCTTGGTCTCTGTTGTTCCTTTCTTCGCTTCAGCGCTCTTGTGCTGTCAAGATCAAAATAGCACAAACCAACCAAAGTGAAAGAAAATAATATATCCAATAGCTAATCTATACATATGATCAATGAATTATGTAATAAAGTAGATCTCACTTTATGGGAAAGAAATATATCACTGTATCATATTAATTGAAAGAGAAACTTACAACCATTTCCTTAATGTCGCAAGGTCCCTTCCTACTGTCCTTCGTTCCCCACACACTTCTTGCTCCAAAGATTCTGAAACCATAGATCTGATAGCTACTCACAATCTATCTTGACAAAGCAAATCTCAAAGCCACTCTAAGCAAGCTAATAATTCCAAGCCAAAGAACCCCTTCTCCATGAGAGCTCCTCTCCTTTTATAAGCTGAAGAAGATAAGGTGAGGAGGTTAGGATGATCCCACTAAATCATGAAAGTGAGTAATATCCAAACCATTCGGATGCCACCTCACCATAGAAGCTTCTCCTTCTAGAAGATTCGCGAAAACGCTCATTTTTCCACGTGCTGGAATTCTCGCACCCTGGCTATAGTGCAACTTGCGAGAATGGGTCATTCTCGCACCCTGCCTATATAGCAACCTGCGAACACCTTGCACCCTGGCTATAGTGCAACCTGTGAGAATGGGTCATTCTCGCACCTTGGCTATATAGCAACCTGCGAACTTCCCTTTTTATAAGGTTTTTACATAGGAAAAAACAATTTATTTTCTCAAGAGAAGTTCTTCTCCCTTCTCTCTTTAAGAACTCAGGTCACTGACCCCTTCTGAAGGCAACAAATAGGTTTACATCATTAACGATCATAGGGATGATGAAAATAATGTGTAACAACAGTTAGAAGGGACCTTACGACATCAAGGCCATGGTTGTAATCTCTCTTTCACATTTAATATGATACAGTAATATGATTCTTTCCTATAAAGCTTGTTGTGTTTTATTGTATGATTCCTTGATCACATATATGTTTATATTGAGTTTATGCTATTACTATCACTTTGGTTGGTTGCATTCTTTTGTAGGTTCATCATTGTATGAGCATTGGAATGGAGCTAGGATGGCGATGGCGAGAGGAAGCAACATTTAAATGGTATGTCACTCATCCCTCTTTAGTTAGTAAATTCAATATCTAAAACTTAAGGAAAGCGTCATGTTATTGTGTGTTTTGTTCTAGATCTAGGTGGATCTAGGGAGATCTGTTAGTGTCTGCACCTACCAATTAGTCCGATAACAATGATCATATTTTATTGAAGGTGAAATCCAACAGAAGTTTCCTGAAGTTGTGAAACTATTCCAAGTTTGCATCCAGATATTGTGGGTCATTTGAAATCCTAGAGAGGATTGGTCCAGTAGCTTATATGATTGCATTGCTTGCATCTATGTCCATACATAATTTGTTTCATGTGTCATTTCTTAAGAAATATATACATGATGTTAATCATGTTATTGATTGGAATGTGATTCAAGTGGAGCAAGAAAGCACTTTTCATGTGCATCTGGTGCGCATACTAGACCGAAAAAGAAAGTAGCTCTAGAATCAAACCAGAAGGTTGGTAAAGGTATAATGGACCTAGTACGGTCCTAAGGATTCAACATGGGAGCACGAAGACTCTATGCAGGAAGAATACCCACATCTTTTTGAAGATTTTGAAAATCTTATTGATGTTGTGTAAATGAGTTGCACTAAGGACAGTGAAAAAATAAGGGGAGGGGATTGTAATATCCCAAGGCCGAGCCCTAATTGTAATTATGAATGTAGCATGTTTTTTAGGATAGTGAGCCAAGTAATTATAAGTTGGTAGCATTATGTTTTTATTAGGCCGAAGAGCCTAGATGCTAAGGCCAGTGGGCCTGATTTTGTATATGTAATTATGCAAATTATTAATAAAATACATCGTTGCGTGTAGACCGACCACAAAGAAAGAGTTATGGGGGACTAAAATCCACTGGGTAGGGAATGGGATGGGGTTGTGAGTCTAGGAAAGAGGGGCTAAGCTTGAGGTATTAACCCAAGGGAATATTAAAATGTATTTCCTAAAAGAAATACTAAAGTTGGGAAATAAACCCAATTATCCTAAGTTCCTTTGGGGAGGGGAACAAAATCCAAGTGGAGAGGAACGAGCTCCTGGAGATCCAAGTGTCAACCAAGAGGTATGCATATTTATGTGGAAATTACCACTGTTGTGGGGGTTCACACTCACCAATTTTTTCGTCTCTCTCACGATTCTGCAGTCTGACCATTCTCATTATTTTTCTCACCCTAGGAATTCTGACTAGTCGGTCTTTTTGTTTCCCATGAGATCATCCTCAAGATTTTGTTCATCCCTTGAGAAGTTCACACATGCATTGAACAAGCACACAACCAGATCCTTTTTTTCCATTGTGAACCTATGTAATTATTGAGTCATCCCCTTTCCTTACCTAATTTTTGTGTTGTGGTTTGAAGAGGCAGGTTGTCAGGCCTATGAGTAACTCTCTCCAGATGAGAGATTTTGTTGGGGAAGTGATTCCTCCTGGAGGGAGTCCAACGGTAGCTACAAATCTATGAGAATTCATGGTATGGCATGTTGTTGAATCCCTGGAAAGGGAAGTAGAGAAGCCGAAGGAATGTGGAACAGTGAAGGTGTTTACTTCATGGGGTGGGACAAGCATGTAGGGAATGAGAGTTTGTGAGTTGTGGGCATAAGTAGGCTCCTTGGAGATAATACTTCTTGTTTCATTATGAAGTTTCTCTTAGCCTTAGACAAGTCTAGGAATCCCTTTCACCTGGGTGGAGTTTAGTCCTAGCTTGGGGGTGACCCACTACTGAGAATGATGAGCAGTGTGGTCTAAGTCTGGGAGGTTCCTTGAAGGGTTGCACACAGTTGGTGTACTTAAATTAAAAGATAAGTACCATTTCCAAGTTGGTTTACATGTTGTGTATTTATATTTATGGGTTTTCCTGTGATTACTGCATGTATGATTTTATTATTATTTATGCATTATGTTGCGTGATAGAAGAAAAAAAATCACCTGTTAAATTTGTATGTGTTATTGTCGCTTCCGCATGAATATGTGTATGAATATAATGTTTATGTCTAGTTAAAATTGCATTATATATATATATATTCTAGCATGAGTGTTTCCCGTAGTAGCATGGCCCGACCTGGGTGGCTGGGGATGTCACAAATTGGTCTCAGATCAAAAAATATGTTACTTAGTTATGACGCCCAGTCTGTTGGTGGTTGTGGACGTCACATATCATTTAAGAAAGGATATCGTATATGATAATAACAGGTAATTGGCAATAATTATGATTATAGTATAACACAACTACTTTTAAAACACCATCAAAATTTGCACCAATGTTCATTTAGCAATCATAATCATTGCAGTAGATAATTGTATGTATACCAATCCATAGACTATGATAATCCACAATATTTGGCATAAATTTGTCTCCGACTCAATATGAGCTTCAATATTAAACTCCAAAATAGTTTTTTATCTAATTATTAGCTTTTACACAATCGTTGACCCTTCAAAACAAGGTCAACCTCCTTATTTATATGAAAATATCATGCAAAAACTAACAACAATGTTCACTTAAAAAAATAAAACCAAAGATAAAGTGAATTGTGTCCATGTGGAAGCTATGAGTAATCTTCAACCATCTCAAAGGATTCATTCTCTCATACTCAGACTGTTGGAAGAAAATATCCTCACAAGTATGAAAATATGGGAATCGATGTTGCTTTTCAGGTTACCAACAAAAGGTACCAAATAGTATAGAGCATTGGCATTTTCATCTCCTTCGAAGAGAAGAAGTCTCACCCAAAGCATGACTAAGACAAAAGGATGGGGAAGGGAAATGAAAATACTTAGGAGGGTTCACAGAACCTTCAAGATTCATCCAGATCTTGCGCAAGACAACCTAACTACAGAACAAATATGAACTCATATACTCAAGAAATGAAGCTACTTAGGTTGCAAAAATCATTCAAACACAAAAACATCATGTGGAACTTTTAAATCATAAAGAAGCACTATAAAGATACAATGCAGAAGTATAAACACAAAATGACACAAAATATTTTGAAATTTTGGATTCTTCTTCATATATTATTGTTGCGCCTCTTTTGTCACCTAAATGAGAAAAATAGAGGTGCTTACAAGCTTAGTTGGGTTAGCTAAGCAAGACAACAGTAAAGGAAAGGGTTAGAAGAATAAACATAAAAGACTAAGCTAAGAATTAAACTAGGAAAGGAAAAAAACAACTAAACTATTGTGTATAAGGACATAAGAACAAGAAACAAACAAGACTCATGTCACAAATGGAAAGGATTGTATTAGTGAAAAGAAAACACCAAAGAGAAAGGGGACTTTGGGTCCCTTCTTCCTCCAAGGGAGGGCTCTTGGACCCCCAAGATTGAGCTCTTATTACAACTTGGAAACTTGAAAGAAATGGTGAAAGAATCCCAAGATAACCCACTCAAAAGGTGATGTGGATTACCCAAATGGAATGGTGCTAGTATGATCTTGATGAGAAAAGAGGATTCCCCAAGAGAATAGCAGCAGCATAACCTTACAAATGAATTCCTTGAAAATGTAGTGCACCCATGGCCTTGTTTTATAGCACCACTTTGAGGTATTGTGCAACCAGCTTTTAGTGTGAAAAGGGGCTATTTAGAGCACCTTTAGGTCTTTGACCAGCCACCCAGCTAGATCCGACCGAGATTTGGATGTCAAATCGACTTGGAAGCTGAACCAGAAGTCAGTGGGAGGCTGAAAAACATCACAAATGCACCATTCTTAGGTATGCACGACCTTTAGCGTCCACGGAAGTGCATCGTGCGCATGTGTGCTTTTCCTACGTTTCTTGATGGCGCATGTGTGCACGCACCCTATGTAGTCATAGTGCATCTTGATTTTGTAATTGGTTGTATAGTTTTGGACCATATGGAAATTGTTTTTTGGTAATTTTGGTCCATGAGTGAACTCATAGTTGTTTGAATATGTTGGATTCCTGTAACCATTTTCGAACGAAATTTCAGTGATAATAGATGCCCCCAATGGATGAGGCTAGGAGCATACAGATAGTCAAAATTCATCAATGTTTATTCTAATGAGAGTACCATTGTAAGAAAGAGTGATAGTGAAAGTATCAAGAGTGACTTGTTGGAGGGAGAAGGGAACCTATAGGACCCAACCTTTCACAAGGTGTGGAAAATAAATTGTGTACAAACGAGGCAGGCATGCCCCATGCTCGTGTCATGTAACTCAAAAAAGGGTGTTGTATAGTAACTAAAGTTGTGTGTTGATGTAGACAATTTCAACGCCCTCGAGGGAGTTTTTGATAAAGGTAGAGGATAATTCTGATGAGGAACATACTCTAAATAGTAGGCAATGACACTTGTAAGAAGTATCACGGATTTTGTGGGCATTGATAGCCCAACAAAGTTCAAAGGCCTTCGAAAAATATAAAAAACAACTGCAATAGTCATAAAGTAAGACCCATTGTAACATCAGAAAGTGTTGAAGTCGAATGTTATGGGAGTCAATGATAGTAGAGAGAAATGATTGTTCTCCCTGTGTTGTCCGTGACTCCTCATTGTAAGGGTAATGAGAGTCAATATAATGTCTCCCTTCTGAAAATTGTGTTGATGTCGAAAAAAACAGAGACGTGACTCCAAGAAGAAAAGGGCTTCATGAAATCCACTAGGTGAGGTTAGGAACTGAGGAGGTACATGGAAGAAATCAATATGTGTGGATACTCAATATTGCCCTTGGTTGGGGATATATGCGAAGTATAAGTGGTCGCAATTGTTCAACAAGGTTGAGTGTCAGGGAGACAACGAGACATGGGATAAGTTGTGCCAGGGGCAAGACAAAGTGAAAAAACTCAGAGAGAAGAGGTAGGTGGCCTGTGGGATACTCATAGTTTATGGATGATGTCAATAGGAGTAGGTGATAAGAAATTCCCCAACCAAGGGCGACATGGGTTGCGTTTTCTGAGAAGGTTGTTAAAGGTGACGACAAAAAGCTATGGAAAATGATGGAAACAATGGCTTAATTACAAAAAGAATTAAAAAATCAGTGGGGATAATAATGCAGATACAGAAACGGATGCCCCAGTGTAAGATGGCTTGGCCTGAGGATGGCACAAGTTGGTGTAAAAAACAAGTGGAGGGTTGGGGGCCCATAGGTGGGTTTCTATAGTAGGGTGATGTATGGAGGGAAATCTGAAGATGGCCAAACTGACGGTGGATGAAATGGATGGTAAATGGTGTTGTGGGAGTGCAGTCAAAATAAAACTGTGAGAAAGTGCCCTGGGAGTCCATTGGGTAGGCTAGAAAAATGAGAAGAAGGAGTATGTGGCTGATTCGCGACATGATGAAAGACTATCGGGAATCCCATCCCTAAAGGTTGAAAACAGCATGAGTGTCAAAGTGCCAAGGGGGGCTATGAATGGGACAACTCATGTGGGGGAGAGTGATATTGGGTGATAGTACCCAAAATGCGGTGGAGGTGACAGTACTGGAGAGCCAGATATAGGGACCCTAAAGGAAAATTTCAGAGGGTGTGACTGGAGATGAAATTGAGATTCAGAGGGAATGATTACATGCCAATGTTGATTATATACGTGAAGGGGTCACACTGGTGTGTGATGACCAAGTATCTTCACACATGACAACCAAATACCTGACGTGAACAATATCTTAAGATAATCGAACATATAATCATTTATTTGATAATTTTGAACATGAACATGCGTACCTAAACGGGGTATGGAAAAATGGCTCCCCGGGGGCTAAGGATGAAAAATGGCTTGGGGACTGTCTTGATGTAGAGGATGGGGTGTTGATCTCGTGGCTGAAGACGGATCAAAAAATGCACGTCTAGAGCTCTCAGAATGGAGTCTGGAAGTTTGGAAAAAAGGACTATATATAGTTGTAGGGCCCACACTGCCACCTCATTTGTACCTGTTGTCAAAGTGATTGGACGAGAGATATTCAGAGGAGATTTCAAGATTTCGGGAGAACGAGGCATCTGATTCAAGACCAGCGTTCTTTAGGTTAGTTGTCTTATCATATTGCATAAAATTAGGGTTTCTATTTTTGGGCAGGGCCTGTATGGTTAATTCCTCGAGTATGTCCTCGTCACAGTGGAATTCTTGGGAATACAAGGGATATAAAAGAGTGATATTGGTGACTTTCACCGTGTGGTTGTCTTCTGGTGATGAATAAGTAGGGGGAATGATGCAATGAGATTGCGATGGTTCGCTTGACATAAACCAAATATCGAGATAATGAGGGTTATAAATGGTAGTTGGGCGTAAAATTTCCATGGGGAAATGAATGGGGAAATTTACCATGTATCATTGCTAAAGAAATGTATACCCAATGTTAATAATCTTATTGATTGGAATGTTATTCAGTTGGAGAAAGAAGGCACTTTCCAAGCGTATCTGATGCCCATCCTGGATTGAAAAATCAAACAACTCTAGAATCAATCCATGGGGCTTGTAAATGTCCAATGGATCTGGTACAGACCTAAAATGCTACTTGGGAACATGAGGATGCAATGCGGACAGAATACCCACATATTTTTGAAGAATTTTGAGAATTTTGTTGTATATGAGTACATGATGCACTGAGGACAGTGCATAAATAAGGGGAGGGGATTGTAATATCCCTCAACCGAACCCAAATGTAAATATAATCCAAGTATATTTAAGCCAGTGAGTTGTTTAGACATCATTTTTGTAATACACCTTTCATGGCATGGTGCACGCATATACTGCACAATAAAGAGATGTAATGTGCACATTTCTGAATACTGTGCGCAATAACTAAGGTGTGCTCAACCTTAAAGACAGAGGATACAACGTGTAGTAACAAAGTGCACGTGATATTAAGGTCAGTGAACCTTTGTGTATATAATATGCATTATAGGCTAGTGAGCCAGTATTATAAGCCAGAATGCTTATGTCTTGGAATTAGGCCAGTGTGCCTAGATGTTAAAGGGATAATGCACCTACTTTGTACATGACTCATGATTAATATAAAATACATCATTGTGCGCAGATCGACCACAATAAAAGAGATAGGGGACTGAACTTCACCAGTTAGGGAAAGGGAGGGCCAAAATTCAAGGGAATATTATATTAATATTTCCCAAAACATAAAGTATGGATAATTTAATCCTAAGTTATAAAGTTGGGGACAAGTGGACAAAAGTAACTTCTGATATGACAAGTGTCAAGTTGGGGACATGCATTCATATCGTGGGGAAACTTAGTTGAGGGGGTCTCTCTCTCACAGGGATAGTTTTACGAACAGAAGGGGGGGAAGGGAAAAACCATCAGACTGACCATCGTTTTGACAAAGAGTTCACAGTGATTCCTAAAAACACACTCAGTTATCCGGTCAATGACTCCATGACCATTTCACTCATACATTATGTTATCCTTGAGACAACCATTCCACCTTTCCAAACATGTTTCCTTGTCCCTTTTGGTTGGTGTACCTGGTTAGCTTGGAGCAGGATTGAAGAAGCGGGTTGTCAGCCCTGTGAACAGTTCTCTGGGTGAGAGAATTGTTGGGGATTGATTTATGTAGGTGCTAAACTATAGCTACAGTGCTTTGAGACTTCCGGTCTAGCCTATTGCTGAAGCCCTAGAAGGGAAGTGGGGCAGTCAATGAACTGTTGAGTAGAGAAGGGGCACATTTCCTTGGGTGGGACAGACATGTGGGGAATGAGAGGTTGTTGGTTGTTAGTTGAGTGAGCACCTGAGATGGAGTCTTTCCTATTATCCATGAGCCTTAGCCTAGATAGGAATCTCTTTACCCTGGGTGGAGTTTTTTATTTACATGCCCATGTTATGATTTTATCATATATGTGACTATGATTTCTTGTGTGCTTATGGGTAATTTCCTGTAAATGATGCATATCAGTAATTACTGTTATTCTAATATAAAATTTGTATGTTACAAAAAGTAATTGTTTGTTATGTTAGATGTGAATCTTCCGTGAGTGTGTTGTATGTATATGTTTAGTTGCATACAATCTAAAAACGTAAATTTAGGTGGCATTTCTTAGTTGACTACTGGGTATGCTATTGTATGTTCCACAATATGGGAACAAAAGATGTTCCCTAGAGTAGCATGTTCCGGCCTGATGGCTGGGAATGTTATCGACTGGCATCAGACCATGAGTTGTTACTCTGGAGTGGCATACCTTGGCCTTGGTTTGGTCGAGGGGATCGTTACACACACACACACACACACACACACACACACACACACACA
>ML786864.1:288524-299787 GCA_009831015.1 Picea engelmannii | reverse complement strand
TAAACCCATCCAAAATTGAATAAGGGGGTTTTAGGATCTTTTTATGTGCAATGTTGTGACTATTGATACATGGTGGTATTATTGTTGCATTGCTCCTTTTTGGAAACAAGCATTATTATATAACAAATCAAGCACATGCACATAATGTCAATATTATAAAGAAGAAAGTACAAGGACAAAAACAATAATACAACGAAGGAAAGAACATAGATAAAACAATATAATCTTAAGGAGATGAGCAAAGGAATGTAACCAATTACTCTTAAGACAAATTTTCCCAACCTTGAAGTATCTCACATTATAAGGTTGCTTGCAATATTTCTTTTGTAAAGACTTTGGATGTCTTTTGCATCATTTTTTTTTGTTACAATTCCAAAATTTGAGTCTCTCATTGAGTCTTTAGGAATCTTACTTTAGAGAGGAGTTGCAAGAAGCTCTTATAGTGTCTTGAAGGTCTAGCAATTTGGTGTGTATTGCGCACTTTGGAATTTGTATTTACATTCATTTGATCTGGCCTAAAATTGAATAGGGAGATCCAGTGTTTGTGATGATGAAGGTCTTTGCATGATGTTCCTAATTAGTCAATGTTTGGCATTGTGACACTTGGAACATGCATACTTTTGTTTCTTGTTTGCAACACTTGGAGGGTTTTTATGCAACAATCTATAGTTTTTCGTCATGACATATTGTTTTTGGTACTTGAAGCACTTCTTTGGATCATGATGGAAAATATCAAAGACTTTCTCAATCTTATAGACACTTTAATTCATATTGTACAAAGATCAACTATTCAAATTAGTAAAACTTCACTAAGTCATGTCCCTACATGTATGCACATCATACAAAAAAAGATTAATCTACTTCAAATTCAAAACAAGTTATTAATGGACGAGTTCAAACATCTTCAGAATAGGGGTATGCTTAAACATTCTGGTCTTATTTTTGAATCATTTACATGTTCTTTTGGATTAGTAGTTGCTCACAATGAACAAGAACATCTCAAACAACATTCAATTAAAGATGACATGGATGAATTGGATAAAGAAACTAAGGATAAACTTGAAGATAAGAAAATTTCCATTGTGAAACCTTGAAAAGATTTGTAGTTCAAGAAGAACAAATTTGGCTTAGGATATGAAAATAACACGTCCAACTTCTTTCATATTCCTAACTACTCCAAACCCATTACATTTGTGAGCACATGATTTCTTGACAATGATTTGTAGAGGCATATTGGTGATGTTGATAAGTTGAATGAAGTAATTTAACTTGAGGATCATGATGATGAACAAGAAGATAAGGATGATAATATTGTAGTTGATGATGCTAAGTTGGATGCAATATTTAATTAGAGACAACATTGTCATCTAGTTGGCCATATTGCATTGAAATGTTTTGACCTTAGCCTATGTAGTTTATGTAGGAAGACAAACCACCTTTCTATAAGGTGTCAAAAGCGAAAAATGATTCAAAGGAAACATGTATATTTTGGATGGTTAGGTACTTGGCATTGGAGTTCAGAAGCTAAGCTATTGGAGTGGTATTACCATTGGGTTCATACATAGGTACATACACGTTTATTAAGAGAGGTTTCACCTATAGATGGACAAACATGTTTTGATTTAGGACTTGATGATTTTAGGGCATGATTGGTGCCCACTTGATGTAGTCTTTTGAGTTGAATATCGAATATTATGAATTTGTTCAAAGATAACCCTTCAACACTTTATACTTTTGAGGATTTTTAGGGGTTTGGTGATATTTTGATGGATTTTTAGGATATTGGTATAAATGGATGGTTTATCATGTTTTTTAATTTGAGTATTAATTCACTTGCAGATTTGTAACTTGCATCATTGTTCAACACATTGATCGATGGTCTGATTTTAGGATTTCCAACAATACCAAAATTCACATGATTTACTTCTCAACGGTTTTTGGTAGGATTTTGATTCACTCATTGTTGAATCAATCACATTTTTGATACACATGTTTTATAAGATATGGGATTGGTATGTTGATTAACACTTCTTTTTGTCTACTAGATTATTAAAAAAACATTATGTGCCATTTTTCTAGAGTAGTTTCGTGAAGACATTTGTTCACTTGATAATCTTCAAACTTCACAAGGATGGTCTTTTGACCTTGAAGAGGGAAGATGATTCTTTTCTATTTTTTCTTGGCATACTATATTGTCAGACATTTTCAGGATTTTGGATGTGTTAGACTTACGACCAATTCACTTCTCATAAGCTCTCATCAATTATGGGTTCACATCAACAAACACTTGCAAATTATCTAGCTCATTTGTTGTACAATGAGTTTTCTAGACTTGGTATTCAACATCCACTTTTGGTGGTCTTCAGGTCGATCTTCATTGAAAAACATGAGGTTTCAGACCATGAGTATCAGGTTGAAGACTTGGATATGTTGCCATCATTTGCACTAGTCTTTTTTTCCTAGTTGGTACTCTTGTACAAACTTATGATTAAGGGGGGGATTGCTAGTAATTTTTCTCGTAATCATTAAGTCCTAAACCACTTTATGTATATCTTGGGATATACTCATTATCCTAAGGAAAATATATTTAGTTATGTTTACTATCAAAGGTGGTTATCTAAGGATTGTAGCATACATTGTATTATCATGTGAATAATATTGAGAATAATGATTCAACTTTGTGATTTTTTGTCAATTCTTGATCTTCTTGTTCTTCATTATGCCTTTCACATACAATTATTTTTGAGAAGGTATGTGCATGGATAGTATGAAGAAATTTTATGAAAACCGAAAACCGGACTGGACCAGTCGACCCCAAAAATGTGAAATCGAACCAGATTGCTAAAAAATTGAAAAATAAAAACTGGTCGACCAAAAACTAGATAAAATATTCAAATTTCAAAAAAAACATATATATTCATGTGCATCCATATGGATCTAAAACATTTATACACAAATATGAAAATTTTCTCATTTATATAGCAAGTAAGAGTGCAAATAACCAAAATAACATCGAGTGCAATCCATCTTTGAACTAAAATACATCAACAACGAGGCTTTAAATGACCTCTAGGGTCCAAAACAAATAATGCTACAAAAAATAAATACATATATTGAAGAACATTACTCATATCATTAAGATCCTCATTGTGAGTGTGACCCTCTAAGCATTAAATTAAGATAGAAAAAACTTAACATGCATAATAAGTGATTTTACTTGAGTGAATAGGGTCATGACATAAGAGTTCAAAAATCAATATCACCAACATCGAGGTACATAGAGGGATTGGTTCTCTTGATTAAATGCCAGTTCCATACTATAACGTCCCCGGCCATCACTCCCACTTGTCGGGCAACGCTACTACACAGAAACATTCTCATACTGATGTAGTATGCGCTTAAATGAAGTTAAATGGATTAACAGAGTAAACATATAATTACTGCTAACATACAGAATTAAGGTTATTAACAATAATTCATCATTGCAAATAATACATGATAATATTACAAGTATCACAGAACATGCATTTAATTAAGTACAAAATTAAAACACATAATGATACTTATCTTTGAAACTGTAATACACCACCAACTGCGTGCAGACCTTCCATGAACCTCCCAGCCTTAGACCGCACTGCTCGTCACTCTCAGTAGTAGGTCACCCCTGAGATAGGACTAAGCTCCATCAGGTAAGAGGATCCTAGGCTAGGCAAGGTCAATAGGAAGACACATAGTCACATAGGAAGGGTTCTCTCCCAAGAGTCACTTAAGCCCACTTCTCACAGACTCTCATTCCCCACATGCCTATCCCACCCTAGGACTATACACCTTCACTATCACCCGGATAGTCCTTCGACTTCCTTACCTCCCTTTCACCCAGAGTTCTTCTAGGAGTTCTTAAGGACCCCTTCTAGACGTTCTTACTTCCTCAACACACTCTCTCACCTGGAGAGAGTTTCTCATAGTTCTGGAAACCTATTCTTTTGACCAATTCTAGCACAGTGAGGACACAACAACAAGGTTCAACAACACATAGCCAATGGAAGCAACCTCACACAGTCAGGAGCTGCATGTCCACAACAACCCACTAGGATGGCACAACACGACTCAGGAAATTTCGAGTTTCTCAACCATGCAACAGAGGACGGATTCACAGTTCTGGTTTTAGGGATGCGTGATGGTGTAAAAAGATCCCACACAGAGACTTAGAGATTCAGGTAAAGGATCCCTAGAACAAACACCAAACAAAGGTCAATGATGGACACCTGTGAGTTTAGACGAAGGATGGATAATGAGAGGTTGAACCCCCAACATAGCTCACTTCTCTAGTTTTAACTACATGCGCCAAGGTTGACACCTATCTCCCTGGGGCTGCATGCTCCCCATTTTGCACACGTTCCCCCTTATAGGAACTTACAATAAAACATATACATTTACACATATTTGGAATAAGATTTAATTATTATTCCCAAGGACTTAAGCTCTTAAGCTTAGCCTTTCTCCCAACCTTTCAGCCCCCTCTCCCTTAACCAACCCTATGGAAGCTCAATCCCCCATCACTCTTTCATCGTGGTTGGTCCACACGCAGGGATGTTTATACTTTATTAACAATCTGCATGATTACATTTACAAAATTAGGCTCTTGGCCTTTAACACTTAGGTTCTCTAGCCTAATAACCACATAATCCCACTAGCTTACAAATACTTGTCTCACCAGCCTATAAAACATATTACAATTGGGGCACATCCTTGGGGTATCAAAATCCCCTCCCCTTATTTTTTCACTGTCCTCAGTGCAACTTTCACACATTATTAGCAAGATTTCCAAAATCTTCAAAAATATGTGGATGTTCTGCCCGCATAGCATCTTCATGTTCCCATATCCCATCCTCAGGACCGTACCAAGTCCACTGGACCTTTACAAGTCCTATGGCTTGATTCCAAAGCTGTTTTCTTTTCCGTTCCAATATGCACACATGATGCACTTGCAGGACACCTTCTTGTTCCACCCGAATCACATTCCAATCGATCACATGGTTAGGATTAGGTTATATTTCTTAAGTAATGAAACATGAAAAACATTATGTACATTCATGGATGCAGGTAATGCAAGTATATATGCAACTGGCCCAATCCTTCCCAGGATTTCAAATGGCCCACAAAATATGGATGCCAACTTGGAACAGTTTCCCAGCCTCAGGGAACTTCTATTGGCTTTTACTTTCAGAAAAACATGATCTCCCACTTTAAATTATCAGTGGTTTATGTTCTTATCAACATAATTTTTCTTCCTGTCTTGAGCAGCCTTTAAATTTTGCTTAATTTTCATCATTTTCTCTTCCATTTCCTTGAGAAACTCTGGCCCAACTACCACTCTATCAGCTGGGTTATCCCATCTTACTGGAGTGTTTCACTTTCTGATGTAAAGTGCTTCAAATGGGCTCATCTTCAATGATGCTTGATACCCATTGTTGTAGGTGAATTCTACCAAATGTAGGTAGTATTCCCATTTAGATGGCTTGTCCATCACATACATCCTTAACGTGTCTTCTATTACTCTGTTCACCCTCTCTTTCTATCCATTAGACTCAGGATGATAAGTTGTACTTAATTTCAGATTTGTTTCGAACCCCTTGAATAACCCTTTCTAGAAATTTGAGGTAAATTTTGGGTCTTTGTCAAACACAATTGTCTTGGGAATTACGTGCAATCGTGCCACTTCCTTCATACAAATATCAACAACATCTGCTTCCTTGTGATTAGTCTTTAATGGAATGAAATGGGTAGCTTTCGTAACCTTTTCCACCGCCACCATAATTGAATCGTGCTGCTTGCTAGTTCTAGGAAATCCGATGATGAAATCCATTGTCACCACTTCCTACTTCCACTCATGAATGGGTAAAGGTTGCAGCAACCTTGCTGGGTGCCTGTGCTCAACTTTAACCTTCTAACACTCCATACATCCGGCGATGTATTCAACAATATCTTTCTTCATACCTGACCAAAAATAATGGATCTTGACTGTTGCCACAGTTTTTTGATATCTAGGGTGTTACACATTATTTTCATCATCCCTATGATTGTTAATGATGTAAACCTACCTGTTGTCTTCAGAAGGGTCAGTGGCCTGAATTCCTAAAGAAAGAAGGGAGAAAAACTTTTCCTGAGAGAAGAAGTTGTGTTTTCCTCTATAAAATCCCTATTTTGGAGGATTTCCGTGGGCTGCACCATAGCTAGGGTGCGGAAATGCCTGATTTCCGCAGGCTGCACTATAGCTAGGGCACGGATTTTTCGCAGGCTGCACTATATCTAGGTTGCAACGGCCTTCGTACGTGGGAAAAATGAGCATCTTCTTGATTCTTCTAGAAGGAGAAGCTTCTATGGTGAGGTGGCCTCCGAATGGTTTGGATCTTACTTGCTTTCATGATTTAGTGGGATCATCCTAACCTCCTCACCTTATCCTCTCCAGCTTATAAAAGGAGAGGAACTCTCATAGAGAAAGTTAGCTTGATTGGGTTGGAAATTCTTTGAACTTGTTAGCTTGGTTAGATTGGATTTGATCTTTTCTTTGTCAAGATAGATTGTGAGTAGTTATCAGATCCATGGTCTCATAATACTTGGAGCAAGAAGTGTGTGGGAAGGAAGGAACCTTACGACATCAAGGAATCTAGTTGTAATCTCTCTTCCTATTATTTAATATAATACAGTGGCATGTTTCTTTCCCATAGAATTATCTTTGTTTTATTTCATAATTCCTTAATCATATGCATAGGTTGTCATTGAATATAATCTCTCTTCTTTCACTTTGGTTGGTTTGTGTCTCACTGTAGGATCAATATCACAAGAGCACCGGAGCGAAACAAGAACAATAAAGACATAAGGAAATGAAATTTAAAGGCATGTCTATCGTTTTTTGTTCGGTAGTAAATTTTGTGATTAGAGCCTAGGGAAAACACCCTGTCCTGTCGTGTTTTGTTCTAGAACTAGGTGGATCTATGGGGATTAGTCTATGTCTGCATTCACCGATTTACTCGATAAAAAAATTGGTGACTCCACTGGGGAACATAATGTTTTCCTAGTTTTTCTTGTTTTCTTGCTTTGATTAAATTGGTGTCTGTTTTCTGAGTCACTAGAAGATCCATCTTGACTCTCTAACTGTTAAACTTCACTGGAAAACCTTCTCAATTTTTATTTTTTTCCATTTTTGTTTGATTTATGCACCTTGCTTTGAGGGACAATGTGATGACTTAGGATTTCCATGCCTTACCTATTTTGACCAGTGTGGAAACGTCGCACCCTACCCATATCTGGCCCACAGAAATCAATGATTTCTGCATTGTGCTAGTCTTCCAGCCTATGAAAATTGTGAAATTCTTGATTTTTGATGGTTTTCCTTACCCATACCTTGGATTTGGTTTTGGGGTGAATTTTTGGATTTGATTATGATTTGTTTACAATCTCCTTGATAGTTTTTGAGCTGCTTTTAGCCATCTTTGCTTTGTTTTCTTTTGAAATATTTGATCTCTTCCTTTGAGTGTCTTTTAGTTACAAAGCCTTGTTTTTCTTTAGAATTGTTTAGTGAAAATAACACTTCTTTTTTCTGAATAACTCGCGGTAAAAGAGAAACTTTGTTTGGGTTTTTTTTTTTTGAAGTGATTTACTATTGATTTTATCTATCTTTGAAAAAAAAATCTTATTTCTTTCTTTGCATTAGATTGGGGGCATATTTGCATTTGAAGTAGTGAAATTGCATGATTTTTGTCTCATTTCTTGAAAATCTTAATATTGGTGAGCTTAGTAAATTTTGGGACATTGTGCATCTGGGAATGATAAATTTTTTCTCCTTCTCGTAGCATAGCTTTCATCGAAATGAAAAGATTGCATCTTCATCTCTTTGCATAACTTTTGAGTCGGTCAAAACACCATATTGTTCACACCATTTTCCTCTTGAGTAACAACAACCATCAAATAAAGCGCTTATAAAAAAATTGATTAGACATTTTTAATACTTTCTCGTAGAAAACCTACATTAGATTAGTTGTAGGTCTTTGGAATAGGTGTGAAAGATAACTTTCCAAAGTTGCAAACAAACATAGAATCTTGAGTTAGGGAGTGGTTAAATCCACTTATTACATTTTGTCCTGGGAAGCCCTTCTAACACAACGATCAATCACGAGGTCACATTGAGACTGGTAGAGTTACTCACCCTGCTTTGTTGGTCTCGGTGTAGAGATTGCGCGTATTATGGGGGTCGCTTGTAGGTATACCCACAATGATGAGTGGAAGCCTTTCAAGTTGATTTCAGGCTAGATACCTTGCCCTTTCGCGTGGATCAGACTGTCGACTGTTTCCCCAAGCATCACTGTAGTGATTGGTAACCTTAGTGTCCTATCTCTTTAGGGTCTTTACACAAGGTGATTGTGGAGGTGAAAGTCTCCACGGTACCTGGAATCAACATTGGCCAGACTCATTCTGGCTCCTTGGAGGGTATACCCACGATTATGTGTGGGAGCTTGCACCATGGTGTAAGTCTATTAAGAAGGTCGTCAACGTAAATTTTCCACCCGCTCTATCTCATCCCCTTCTTATGTTGTTACCGTGACATTGGATTTCATCACCAACTAGTGTGCACATTGTGAGAAGGTTTTGTTTATTTGCTTGCTTCCTAGATTTTTATCATATGCTGTTTGTTTTCCCTAGTGGACTCTAGATTGAATCTATTTTTTAATGGCGTCAGTTCCCGAAATGACCAATGAGGGAACCTATGCTCCAGGGGAACCTTTTGTTTTTCCTTCTTACGAAAACATTGGTCCTCCTCACATCGCTACTTTGAGCCTTCTAGGTCTCACAATTGGACTACCGATATGGTTGTTTTCCACTCAGGTAGTACCGAATGTAGTTAGTGCTTCATTTGTAAGCACTTCCCCCCAAGAACATCAACCTCATTTTGATCCTTCACCTTGTTCACCATTAATATCTTCTTCACCTTCTTCAATTGCAATGTCTTCTTCCATTTCATCTTTTTCGCCGAGTGAAATCTCCAAAGCTAGTAACTCGGTGGATAATAAGAAGAAGAAATGAAAGAATAAGAAGAAGAAAAATAAACAAGGGTCCAAACTTCCAACCATTGCCAGACATGTTGGAAAGAAACCAATTACTGTTGATCTCGCTGGGAGTGTTGATGATGTCAATATCAACCAAAAAACCCGTAAGCCCAAGTACCCTTGCAGGATTTGTAAGGGTAGCCATCTTCTTAAGGATTGCCCTGGTCTATCCAAGGTTATATAAACATGGTCTGCACAACCTCGCCAACCCATGTTGTCAACCTCTAAACAACATGTTGATGACCTCCCATCAACCAACTGAGATACTGTTGGGAAGAAGAAAAGTAGAGTCATGTTCCCGTGTATGTTATGCAAAGGGAGTCATCTAATGTTGGCACGAGGGAAAACCCAGGGTTCAACGCTCAAGAGCGCACCAAAAAAACCCTAACTACCAGCCCTTTCGGCAACACCTACGAAGTAGATGAAGTCTCACCCGAGGTAGAGGTAGGGGTGGTTGCAGGACTCAGATGTCTGCAACCGTAGCTGGGACACTGATCTGTGATTATATCTTTTACAGGGAACTTAGCATAGATCATTCATCAATATTTAACCCGTATGGAACTTCACAGATAACACAGAGCATCAAAGTGAATACTTATACTAAAAATGGTTCAGTACTTAGCCACATAAATATAGGTTAGGTTCAACAGATCAAGCACTAAGAATATTTTATATCAGATCTAACATTCATTCATATATCATCAACACAAAGCATAACCAGATATACTAATCAAATCAAGCACTTAGCCAAAAGGAAACAACACATTAGATCGAAGCACAAAGAAAAATACACACAGTTACCGTGGTTCACCCCCACCCTGGGGCTACGTCCACAAAGTCTTATTTATATTATCTCGGTCAAGCAATTATAGCACAAAGATTTAATGATCCTTACTTCGCACAAGACAAAATATATGTGCAGCTCGCTAGATCCTTCTTCCTTGCACTTCAACACAAAGCTACGACAACTTGCATTTAGCTTCTCGATCTCATGCATAGAGCACTTCAAGATACATCCAATCACACATATCTAGTACTAGCACTAAGCCTTTAGCTATACATCACATAGATGTACTACCTTTTTTTCTGCTCTATTTACATTGCCTATTTATAGATTAAAAAATGGGCCTAAGCATGGGTAAACCCATGCGCTGACATCCCTTTCCCGTTACATCAACCCAAAACCCTAAAATGGACCCAAAAATAGGTCTTGCTTCCCTAATTTCTGCTTCGCATTGCACTCCATCTTTAGCAAGCTATCGTAGTCCCAAAAATGGTCAAATATGACCAAGTATTCTTCAAAACTTGGTCAAGGGCCAACAAGCCCCAACACTCACTTGTGATTCGTCCTGAGTCACTCAGGTCTATTCAATTCCACCTCGAATGCCTCGATCATGGCTCGAGCTGCTTTGACCTGCTGCAGTGCGACAACCTCTTGCTCAGTAAGTTCCTGGATCACTATGTCATTGAGCGGTCCCTCTAGGCGTTGTTCTGTAGTGATGAAAACCTATTCGATTTCATCTTCCTGGCTTTCAAGTTCAGTGAACAATTGGCATGCCTTCTCTTGGAGAGGTTGCAGTCGCTTAGAGACTTCCATCACTTTACTTTGTAGCATGTGTACTTGTTGTTGGGATGTGCGTTGTTCTGCAAACCTCTTCATTATTTCCACTAGGGTCACAGACTTCAGCTGCACTTGTAGTACATCTGCATGCTGCTTTTCTTCTTGGAGCTGTGCCTCCAATGTCTGGAATTCTGGATTCTCTGCAAGGGTTTCATAAGTATGTGCACTTCTAGTTCTTAGCTTCCTACATTCCAAAGCCAAGGTTTTTAATTGGTCGACTGCGCTTCGAGCAGTGGCCTCTTTTAGATCTCTTATCTCTTGGGGTGTCTCAGGTACGGTGCAGAGCTCCAGATCCGTGATGTGTTGTTGGATTGCTTCTTCCAGTTGGGTCACCTGCTATGGAAGATGGTCTTCCATCTTCACTTCTATAATCGTCACAGAGCGAAGTGCTTTGTGAATCCTTTTTTGTACTTCAAGTTTCTCTGTTAGAAAATGGTCCTTGCTGTTGGATCATGTTTTCATTGATGCCAATGGTTTGTCATTGATGCCAATGGTTTGATTACTTGGGAGATTGTTGGATCATATGTCATTGATGTAA
>ML786864.1:227312-288424 GCA_009831015.1 Picea engelmannii | reverse complement strand
ATCAACTCAAAAGGCTTCCACTCATCATTGTGGGTATACCTCCGAGTGATCCCCGTAATACATGCAATCTCTACACCGATGTCAACAAAGCAGGGTTAGTAACTCTGCCAACACCAATGCGACCTAGTGCTTGACCCTTGTGTAAGAAGGGCTTCCCAGGACAAAATGTAGTAAGTGGATTTAACTCTCCCTATCACAAGATACTATGTTTGTTTCCAGCTTTGGAAATTTATCTTTCACACCTATTCCAAAGCCCTACAACTAATCTAATGTAGGTTTGCTACCAGAAAATATAAAAATGTCTAATCAAATTTTATAAGTGCTTTATTTTATGGTTGTTGTTACTCAAGAGGAAAATGGCGTGGACAATATGGTGTTTTGACCGACTCGAAAATTATGCAAGGATATGAAGATGCAATCTTTTCATTTCAATGAAATCTATGCTACGAGAAGGAGAAAACATTTATCATTCCCATAAGCACAATGTCCCAAAATATATTAAACTCATCAAAATCAATCATGTAATTTCGCTACTTCAAATGCAAGGATTCCCCCAATCTAATATAAAGCAAGAAATTAAATCTTTTTGTTTCAAAAATTTCACTAAAAGCAATAATGAACTTTCTTAAAACAAAGAAACCCAAACTAAAAGTTTTCTTTTGAAGCGAACTATTCAAAATAAATCTGATCTTTCCTTAAACAATTCTAAATAAAACACACGCTTTGTAATTGAAAGACACTCAAAGCAAGAGACTAATCCTTCAAAACCAGACAAAGAAAAAGTGGCTAAAATCAACTCAAAGGATGTCAAGCAGACTGTAAACAGATCAATATAAGCTTTAAAAGTTCAATCCAGTTGTTCAAAGAAAAACTGGGTATCAGAAGACTTAATCCAAAATTTTCACAAGTGAGTTTGCAGGCTAGCAGTGTATTACAGTGCGAGAATCAAGGATTCTCGCAGGCTGGACATAGGTTGACTGCAAGGTGTTCGCACTGGACTGAACACCAGGGTGCGAACTCAAGTAATTCTCGCAGGCTTCTAATGAGTGGAGTGCGAGAATGGTTGTAAACAAGCAAAATTTGGAAAAAGGAAAAAATTTCTAAAAGAACTTTCAGATCCAGAGAGTCTTGATAGATCTCCCACAGACTCAGAGACCATAAAACAAGAAATCAAAGCAAGGGAAATTAGACTAAATAGGAAACAATTCGATCCCTAGTGGAGTCACCAATTTTGTTTTAGGATTAATCCGTAAGTGCGGACACAAACCGATCTCCCTAGATCCACCTGGATCTAGAACAAAATAGGACAGAATAATACACTTTCCCTAGACCTAGACTATTGAATGAACTAAGAGGCAAGGATCATGAACATACCTTTATGAACGCTTCCTTGGGTCTCTGTTGTTCCAAGCTTCGCTCCAACACTCTTGTGCCGTTCAGATCACAAACCAATCGAAGTGAAGGCAGATCAATATATTCAATAGCTAATCGATACATATGATCAAGGAGTTATGTAATAAAGTGACATCATCTTTATGGGAAAGAGACATATAAATGTATTAAATTAAATATGAAAGAGATATTACAACCTGAGCCTTGATTTCGTAAGGTCCCTTCCAACTGTCCTTTGTTCCCCACACACTTCTTTCTCCAAGGATTATGAAACCATAGATCTGATAGCTACTCACAATCTATCATGACAAAGCAAATCTCAAAGTCACTCTAACCAAGCCAAAGCTAACAAGCTCAAAAACCAACAAAGTTAACTTTCTCCATGAGAACTCCTCTCCTTTTATAAGTTGAAGAAGATAAGGTGAGGAGGTTAGGATGATCCCACTAAATCATGAAAGCGAGTAAGATCCAAACCATTCAGATGCCACCTCACCATAGAAGCTTCTCCTTCTAGAAGATTCGAGAAAACGCTCATTTTTCCCACGTGCTAGAATGTTCGCACCCTAGCTATAGAGCAACCTGCGAACACCTCGCACCTTGGATATAGTGCAACCTGCGAGAATGAGTCATTCTCACACCCTGCCTATATAGAAACCTGCGAACATCCCTTTTTATAAGGTTTTTACATAGGAAAATGCAACTTCTTTCCTCAGGAAAAGTTCTTCTCCCTTCTCTCTTCAGGAACTCAGGCCACTGACCCCTCTGAAGGTAACAGATAGGTTTACATCATTAACGATCATAGGGATGACGAAAATAATGTGTAACACTTAGTGGTGGGATATATTTAGGCAAGATGCTTGGGATCATTTTCACAGTGGAAAATTCATTTATGAGCTTAGACCATCTTTCTGAAGGCGGTCGGGAGGGTCCTGCTCAAGCAGTGGAGGGGGAAGCTGGCAGTTCTCCCGAGGACGATGCCTATACACCTGTATATATTCTGTGCTCCGACATGACTCTCTCAGTCATTAAATGAATTAGAACTTCTTCAACAATTTTCTTAGCAGTGCTAAGCTAGTACGACATACAAACTTGGGTCAGCTAGCTCAGGTGAAAAAAGGAATTCAGAGACTACAGTGAATAGTAAGGGAACAAGGAAATGATCTCAGGGTAAGTAAATCTCAGGGTTCATGCTTAAATTCTTAGTTAGCAAAAAGTGTTCTCGGTGCGTGGCGCGATGAGTTAAGTAGGCAATATCAACAACGGTCTTCTTGCAATGGACATGGGGCCTTCATTAACTCCATTCTATCCGTTTTGGTGCTATCCAATGTTCTAGTGGTAGCCCATAACTTCCTTTTGACCCGTTCGGGGTGGCAGTCGAATGGGTATATCGGTTCCAATAGTTATATTGCTTCGTCGTAACGAAGTATTCTATGTCGTTTTTCTGATATCTCGGTGAAGCTCCCATTCTTCAATTCTTCTTGCTGCGAAGTGTCCTCTAGAACCTCTTGTAACCTTATAGTATTAGCGCTTTTCTTTCTTAAATTTCTAGCCTTCTTCCCAGTGAGCTTTGTTTTAGTAATTCTTTTACCATTCTGATGCTTATCTTCTGTGGTCTTAGTTACTTCTCATTGTTAAAAGTCTTTCCTAGGGTTCCTTGATAATACTTCTTCTGTATCAAAAATAGGTAACTTGATCTTCTGTGGATCCTCAAGTGTTCTCTTAGCTTCGACATCAGAGTTGATAATATTAAATATCTGTGATCTGTTCTTCTGTTCCTCAATCAAGTGCACGATCCTTCTGGTCATAAAGTATTTTAATTCTTGCTTTTTCTGTTCCAAAAATTTTTCTTCCTCTTTTTGTCTGGCTTGTTCTCTATCAATCCAAGGTTTTCCTATGAGCATGGTAAACGGGGCGCTGTCTTCAACAAATTTAATATCTCAAAGTCTTCCTCTGTCGAAGTTCCATTGATAGTCATAGGCATCCGGGCGAGCCTTCCACATAGGTTTACTATCTTTCCTCTGAATAAACTTGTTCCTCCTAGGGAAGGGATCATGTAAGGCTTTCCTATAGCTTCCCAAGTTATTTCTGGCATAATGTTCACTTGTGTCTCTTCATCAAGAATACAGTCAATGTCGAAGTCCCCTATTCTTGCTTCGATTTTCTCCTTTTCTTTGAATATCTTTGATAACCTAACATGTCGGTGATCATTCAAGGTGTCTTTCATTTGTAGCAATATCTTTTCTGATTCCTTTTGGGTTTCTACTATGATCTTGGTATCTTGATCTCCTTCAGGGTTTGCTTTCTCCATATTCATCTTCTCAAGTCTAGCAATCATTCTAGGGTGATCCAACACTTCATGGTCCATAGCTTTACAACAGAGGCAACTAGGTTTTCTCCCAGGGCATTCCTTAGCAAGATGTCTCGGTCTTCTGCAACTATAATAGAGGGTTAATCCTCTCTTTCGTTTAAATGTTCCCCAACTTCTTCTGTACTACGCACCAGGTTCGTGGTAGCTAGCCTGCATCCACTTGTTAGTCCAAACATTCTTTCGATGCATAGGTATAACATATCTATCATTATACTTATCAGATCTATTCATATCAAACTTTCTTTCATCTATTAATGCCCTAGTTTTGAAGCTAGGAAAGAATCTATCAAACATACCTAGATCCATGCTTTAGAAACAAAAAATTTCACTTATCTACAGAGCACAAATCTTCCATATCTAAGAACTTTTGACTATTCTTACCTTTATTAGAGAACAAAAATTACACATCTTACCTCTTTTTTGTAGATCTGACTTCTTTTTTTCAGAAATTTCCACTTTTACTTTTCTTAGAACACAGATCATTCAGATCTCGCTTCTCTTCTTCATTTCTGATCTTCCTTTCTTCAGATATGACCTTATTCCTGGTACAAAGCTGCATAAGTCGAGTAAAATGCTGCGCACTAGAGAAACATATCTATGAGAAGATATTTCTTTTGCACAACGTTTCTTTTTCCTTAGTTCCCAGCAATCACAATTTTAGGTCACGAAAACAGAATCATTTGTTGGCACAGGGGTAGACCTTGGGTTCAATGCTCAAGAGCGCACAAAAAAAACCCTAACTACCTACCCTTTTGGCAACACCTACGAAGAAGATGAAGTCTCAACCGAGGTAGAGGCAGGGGTGGTTGCAAAACTCAGATGTCTGTAGCCATAGCTGGGACATTGATCTGTGATTATATCTCTACAGGGCACTTAGCATAGATCATTCATCAATATTTAACCTGTATGGTACTTCGTAGATAACACAGAGCATCACAATGAATACTTATACTAAAAATGGTTCAGTACTTAGCCACATAAATATAGGTTAGGTTCAACAGATCAAGCACTAAGCATCTTTTATATCAGATCTAACATTCATTCATATATCATCAGCACAAAGCATAACTAGATATACTAATCAAAACAAGCACTTAGCCAAAAGGAAACAACACATTAGATCGAAGCACAAAGAAAAATACACACAGTTACCGTGGTTCACCCCCACCATGGGGCTACATCCACAAAGTCTTCTTTATATTATCTCAGTCAAGCAATGACAATAGAGAGCTTTAATGATCCTTACTTCACACAAGAAAGAAGATCTGTGCATCTCGCTAGATCCTTCTTCCTTTCACTTCAACACAAATCTACAACAAATTGCACTTAGCTTCTCAATCTCATGCACAAATCACTTCAAGATACATCTGATCACATAGATCTAGTACTAGCGCTAAGCCTTTAGATATACATCACATAGATGTACTACCTTTTTTTCTTCTCTATTTACATTGCCTATTTATAGATTACAAAATGGGCCTAAGCGTGGGTAAACCCACGGGCCGACATCCCTTTCCTATTACATCAACCCAAAACCCTAAAATGGACCCAAAAATAGGCCTTGCTTCCCTAATTTTCACTTCATGTTGCGCTCCATCCTTGACAAGCTGTCCCAGTCCCAAAAACGGTCAAATATGACCAAGTATTCTTCAAAACTTGGTCAAGGGCCAACATCTAACTCACCTTTGCCCTCTCATGGATGAAGCCTCGAAATTACTAGAAGACATGACTATTTCACAACCCCAACTTCCAGTTGCTTATCGCGAGCTTACTCTTGACACACCTGTAGTTGATGGAATGATCAATCCGATCCCTTCATCGATCAATCAGGTGGATCATGTAGTGAACCTGGTCACTTCTTTAGTCTAACTCGTTGACCAAGTGGTTGATCTGATCCCATCCTCGGTCGATCCCACTCTCTAGTTAAAGAGTGAAACCCAAGTGGTTGATCCAATCCCATTCTCGGTCAATCCCACTCTCTCTCCAGAGAGTGAAACCCAAGTGGTCGATCTGTCTCCACCCGTCGACCCCATTCTCCCCTTGGAGAATGAAACCCAAGTGGTCGATTTGATCTTGTCATCGATCGATCCTACTCTCCCACAAGAGAGTAAACTTGATACTGACCACACTTTTCTCGTTGATATAGACTCTACCATGCCGGGGCATATTCCTCCTTCTCCCGTGGAACCCCGTCCAAGTAATGAGGCCATACGTTTTGATTGGGGTGTGCTAGGTGGACCTCATCTTCCCTCTCACATTCCTTTCCAGATTACAATGCAATTTTGTGGTTGGGACGTTCCTTAGATGTTGATAGATGAAGGTGTGTTTGTTAGTATTTTTTCCTCATTTGCTTTGCAAGCTTTGGGTTGTCCTCAACTTTCCCCAGTTACGCAAAATCTGTTAGCTTTTAATAGAAGAACCAGTCAACCTTTAGGTACCCTTCCTGAGTTTCCTATAACTTTGGGAGGGAAAACTATCTTTATTGATGTAATGGTAGTCCAAGACCCCTAGGATTTCACTTTACTCCTTGGGAGGGATTATGTCTATTCCATGAAATCTATTGTGTCCACTCTTTTTCGTGTGATATCTTTCCCGCACAATGGAAGAATGGTGACTATTGATCAACTTTCGTTTGTTGGCCCTGACTTGACTATCAACTCAATGAACGCCCTACACGGTTTGTATATGCAGATGGTATCATCCCTGACACAGGTAAATTATGTGGCGTTGTCTCCCATGCCTTCCGTTGTCGATGACAATGAATTGGATCTGGTAGTTGACATGGTGATCTCTTCTGTAGGGATGATGGAGCCTAACCTCCTTACTCCTCTTACGACCCTCCACATGTGTTCCTTCCAGAGTGTGTTTCTTCTGTCATGTGAAGATCTCTTGGAATCCATGACCGAGTTTTGTCCCTTGACATGGTGTCCTTCTGGAGCATTGTCCTCTTGGAAGCCATGATCAAGCACCATCTTTGAGCATGCTTTTCTTCTTTCAAGCTCGTTAAAAAATGAAACCAGCTTTGAGCATGCTTTTTTGTTTTCAAGCTCATTAAAAAATGAAACCAGCTTTGAGCATGATTTTCTACTTTCAAGCTCATTAAAAAATGAAACTAGCTTTGGGCATGCTTTTATTCTTTCAAGCTCGTTAAAAAATGAAAACATATTTGAGCATGATTTTATTCTTTCAATCTCATTAAAAAATGAAACCAGCTTTGAGCATGGTTCTCTGATTTCAAGCTCGTTAAAAAATGAAACCAGCTTTGAGCATGGTTTTCTGATTTCAAGCTCATTAAAAAATGAAACCAGTTACGAGGATATTTTTTTGTCTCTGTGGAAACCTCGCTAAAAAATGAAACAACGATTATGAGCATAGTTCCCATTTCTGTTTCAAGCTCGTTAAAAAATGAAACAATGGTCTGGGGATTATACCTAGAGTCACGAGCATAGTTCTTCTCATGTGTCAAGCTCATTAAAAAATGAAACAACTTCCCCCTCTTTGTTTGGGTCAAGTCCTACGTATAGTATTTAAAGATTCATTTCATTCTTCTTTGCAGTCAGATGAAACAAAGCTTGGGGGGAATTTGCCTCAGCCTCTGGACTTCATGCTGAAGTTAGAGCCGCTAGTTTCTTAAGATGGGGGCTAAGTACCAACCATCTTTGTGTCATGTGTTGGGAAGTCCAAGCATAGTTTTCTATGGTTCAATATTGTGTAAAAATGAGACCACCTACCTTAAGCATAGTTTCCTCTGGTTTGAGCTTGTGTAAAAATGAAACTAGGTCCAAGCATAGTTTTGTTTAGTTTTTAAGCTTCTGTAAAAAATAAAATCTATCCCAAGCACAATTTTGTTTTGTTTTAAATCTTGCGTAAAAATGAAAACAATCCCGAGCTTAGTCTTTGTTCTTTCTCATGCTCGTAAATACATGAGAATAAGTTACCGATCTTAGTCTTTGTTCTTTCTTGTGCTCGTAAATCAATGAGAATGTAGCCGAGTATACTTTTATCACTTTTTCAGACTCGTAAAGGTTATATGAAAAAGGAACCCCCTGGAGTTCCCTTTAAGCTCTTTTCAGACTCTCTAAACATGAAAAGATGGCTGAGCGATCTTGTTCTTTTCACGCTCGTAAAATAATTTGAATAAAACGTTTGATGGGCAATAGTTTATCACTTTTTCGGTCCTATCAAACTATTTTACGAAAAATGAACTAGGAGATTTCTCTTTAAGTGTTTTTGAGACTCTCAAAATATGAAAAAACCCTAAGTTTTCCTTCTTTGGACTCGTTAAACAAACATCGAAAGGCCCATATGGGACCAAACCACTCCTTCCTAGGGTTCATTAAATATACTCTGAAGGACTCATCCAAAGGATGAACTTACATTACAAGCATATCGTATCCTCCTCAAGCTTGCATAAAAATAAAGAGGTACTCACTAGAAATGGTGGGGGGGAAATTGGGAAAGAAATGTGTATGAACCTATATTCCATGGAAGAGTCACTTTTGAACATGACACCCTTTCACTCACCTTGTGTCTAGGTTGGAAAATCCACTTGTCTCTTGATCATACTCCTTTATAAGATTACAAATTGGTTTGTGATCCCTGTTGCCGAGTCAGTGTTTCCAAGATAGTTGTTGTGTTGTCAATATGTTCAAAGAGAAGTTCAACCTTGAAATCCTTCTATTGCGTCATCCATTTATACAGTCCTCAAGCATTCTATTGCGTCGTCCATCCCTGAGTCAGTACTGAATCACTGGTTACTCTGATCTACTTCAAATCTTGTTACTCATTTCGTGTCATTGATGGGGGATACATTAAGGCCCTCCTGTGACAATTATTTTCTCGTCAACTTCAACTCATTATCCAGGAATTAGACTTAGAAGCCAATTGGTACCTTGTAACTTGCATGCCTCAATGGAAGGTTTCCTCACTTTTGACAGCGGGTTTTCATTATTAACCCCTGATCGGGAGATTCCTCCGAGTGTTCGACTTCAGCTCATTAACTCACATTCATTGGATTGTACTAGAGTACCTTGGGAGTCATTGACATTAACGGTGATTTTCCTCGCACTTGTTAACGATTCTCATCATTGAATGGTAATCAAGTGGTTTCTACCATGTTCGACTTCAACACATGTATTCACATGGTTGGTGGAGATGAAGACCTTGAATCTTTTCTCACAGATTTAGGTTGCATTGGAGTATATTCAGTTTGTACTGTTGCATAGATCCACATTGTATGTCTTGTGGCTATGTTCAAATTTGAGTCTTTAACACATAGATCCACAATGTATTTTTGGTGGCTATGTTCAGATTTGAGTCATAAAGGCATGGATCCACAGTGTATGTTTGGTGGCCATGATCTGTATTACTTGACATGGATCTTCGCATGTCGACATTTATGCTTTGAGTCATTTGTATTCTGAGTATGGGAATTCCCACCTCAGTGATGATATATTATTGTACTGTATTTCCTTGTTTGTTGGCAGGTTTCCGATCGACTGTTCCTTGTTCCCTACACACACTCGACAAAGTATTTCAGCTATCACTCTGTTCTAACTTCATACTTTGGGGGGCTCTCTGTTACACATTATTTTCATCATCCCTATGATCATTAATGATGTAAACCTACATGTTGTCTTCAGAAGGGTCAGTGGCCTAAATTCCTAAAGAAAGAAGGGAGAAGAACTTTTCCTGAGAGAAACGTTGTGTTTTCCTTTGTAAAATCCCTATTTTGGAGGATTTCCGTGGGCTGCACCAAATCTAGAGTGCGAAAATGCCTTATTTCCGTAGGCTGCACTATAGCTAGGGTGTGGAGTTTCCGTAGGTTGAACATTAGCTAGGTCACGGTGACCTTCGTACATGGGAAAAATGAGCATATTCTCGATGCTTCTAGAAGGAGAAGCTTCTATGTTGAGGTGGCCTCTGAATGGTTTGGATCTTACTCACTTTCATGATTTAGTGGGATCATCCTAACCTCCTCACCTTATCCTCTTCAGCTTATAAAAGGAGAGGAAATCTCATGAAGAAAGTTAGCTTGATTGGGTTGGAAATTCTTTGAACTTGTTAACTTGGTTAGATTGGCTTTGAGCTTTTCTTTGTCAAGATAGATTGTGAGTAGCTATCAGATCCATGGTCTCAGAATCCTTGGAGCAAGAAGTGTGTGGGAAGCAAGGAATTGTTGGAAGGAAACTTACGACATCAAGGCATCCGGTTGTAATCTCTCTTCCTATTATTTAATATAATACAATGGCATGTTTCTTTCCCATAGAATTATATTTGTTTTATTGCATAATTCCTTGATGATATGCATAGGTTGTCATTGAATATACTCTCTCTTCTTTCACTTTGGTTGGTTTGTGTCTCACTGCAGGATCAATATCACAAGAGCATCGAAGTGAAACAAGAACAACAAAGACATAAGAAAGCGACATTTAAAGGTATGTTTATCGTCTTTTGTTTGGCAGTAAATTTGATGATTAGAGCCTAGGGAAAGTGCCCTGTTTTGTCATGTTTTGTTCTAGATCTAGGTGGATCTTGGGGAACTAGTCTATGTCTGCATTCAACGATTTACCCGATAACATAGGGTGCCCTGCATAAGGCACATTATGCATTTCATGCAAATTCATAAGTTTCAGGTTCTGGACATTAGGTACATAAATTTTGTTCTTGTACAGAAGTGTTCCATCGGTTCCCAATTTATAATTCTCCACTTTCTGTGGCATCTTACCTTGTTGTATCTTTGCTACCAAATCCTTGTACTGCAAATCTGTATTTACAGCCTCTGAAATTATCCTTTTAATATCGGTTCGGTACATGCTAATGGATGTAGAATGTAATTCATGTACTCTTCTGTTGAGTGAATCAACTACTTTATTCTCCTTCCCTTTGATATGCTTGATATCAAAATCATACTCAGAGAGAAACTCCAACCACCTACTCTACCTAGCGTTCAAGGTTGGCTGGTCAAATAAATACTTTAGACCATTATGGTCTGTTCTTAGTTTGAACCTCCTTCTCCTGAGATAATTCCTCCATTTATTTAGAGCCTCTACTATGGCTTCCAACTCCAAATCATGAGTTGCATAGTTCCTTTCGTGCACTTTCAACTTTATGGATTCATAACAGATTAAAAATCCATTATGACTGAGGACTCCTCCCAGTCCTTCTTTTCACGCATCAGTGCACACCATGCAATCTTCGTTTGGATTTTCAATCCTTAAGATTGGGGCACTGGTTAACAGTTGCTTCAATTGCTAAAATATTTTCTCACAATCATCTGTTTACTGAAACTTTTTCTTGTTCCTTTGCAAGGAAGTGATAGGGTGAGCTATCCTCGAGAACCCTGTGATAAAACTTCTGTAATATCCAGCTAGACCCATGAAGGATCTGAATTTTGTCACATTCTTTGGCACTGACCATTCTCTGATGGCCTCAATATTCTTAGGATCTACAACCATCACATCCTTCAAAATAATATGCCCCAAGTAATGGATATTCTCTTGATAAAACGAGCATTTTATCAACTTGGCATGCAATTGGTTCTCTCTTAGCACTTGTAACACCATCCTAAGATGATTTTCATGCTCTTCCTTTGACTTGGAATACACCAGAATGTCATCTAGGAAGACTATGACAAACTTGTCTAGATAGTCCCTGAATACACCATTCATCAGGAACATAAAAACAACGGGTGCATTTGACAACCCAAATGGTACCACTGTGAACTCATAATGACCATACCTTGTTCTAAAGGTGTTCTTTCTGATGTATTCATCTTTTATATTTACTTGGTGATATCCTGACCTAGGGTCTATCTTCAAAAATATCTTCGCATCCTTCAACTGATCGAAGAGGTCATCAATCCTTGACATAGGATATTTATTCTTTACAGTCACTTTGTTCAATTGTCTGAAATCGATACACAATCTCAATGTTCCATCCTTCTTCTTCACGAACAGGACTGGGGCACCCCAAGGTGACACACTTGGGCATATATACCCCATCTTCAGAATCTCTTCAAGCTGTAGTTGCAACTCTTTCAGCTTTGGCGTACTCATTCTGTAAGGAGCTTTTGACACTGGGGCTGCTCCAGGCATCAAATTTACTGAGAAGTTTGTATCCCTTTTTGGAGGTAGTCTGGGTAACTCTTGAAATATATCTTCAAACTCCTTTAGCACCACCTGATCTCCAATACTTGACACCTTATCCTTAGGTGTTTTCTTCGTATGAGCTGTAAATAATTGACAACCTTTTCTGTAGCACTTCTTCAGCTGCATTGATGATATTTCTCCGATAGCAACAACTCTGGAAATTCCTTGGAATTTTTTCTGATTCCCTTCCTCATCCAAGTAAGTGAATTCCTCGTTACGAAAATCCAAGATGGCATGGTGTTGGTCCAACCAATCCATCCCAATTAGACATTCATAAGACCCTAAAGGTAGAACATTCAATTCAACCTTTGTACTCAGTCCTTTCATATCCACTGGATATGATTAACTAACTCAATGAATTTTCTCTTGGTTCCTGTAGCCAACTGCACTAAACGATACTTTTCATGTTTTCTTCTTGACAAATGCAAACTTTCCACCACTCTAGGATCTATATAACTATGGCTAGCCCCTGAATCAATTAAAATAGTAAATGGTTGGTTGTTAGTCATACCTTCTATTTCAATCATGTGTGACTAATATTCAACTTGATTTTTGTCTAGGGCTGCGTAAATCCTTGGCATTCTACTACCCATGTCCTCCACTGTTTCAACCTGCTGAATGTTGTAGACAAATCTCACTTTATCATTTATTAGGGGGAAATCTCTATACCTATGGTTTCCTTTACAACCCCAACACTCCATAGGTGTCTGTCTTGGCATTTTTCCACCCACATCAACCTTCTTGGGATCTCTGAAAGATGGTTGTCCTTGAGGAATATTTTTGAAAAAGGGAGGTTTGTTTCCCTTCTGCCTCTGCTCTTTCTTAAACTTCTTCTGGTCATTCCAAGCCTTTCAAAAGGTAGATTTTATCTTTGCTGTTCATATAACAATTTCTCTCTCCTTATCATCTCTTCCATAGTCTTTGGGTCATCATAATAGATATTGTCCCCAATGGAAGGTGGCAGTCCACTTAGTTACCTTTGAATCTTGACAGTTTCATCCTTGATGAACGAAACATACTTCAATAATTCCAAAAACCTATGTTCATACTCATTAATGGTCATGTTTCCTAGCTTGAGTTCAAAGAACTCTTTCATATTTCTGTCATTATATCTCTTTGTCAAATATTTCTTCTCAAAATACCTCTTGAATTCCTTCAAAGTGATATCCTTCTCTCTAATGTGTTGCACCTGCACAAGTTGATCCCACCACATGGATGATTTTCCTTTCAGTTGATAAATCACAATTATTCCTTCAGCACGAGAGGAATAATTCTGCAGTTCAAAGTACTTTCTCATGCCTAACAACCATGCCTCGACATCTTCCTCCTTCTTATTCTCTCCATCAAACATAGGTGGCTTAATCTTATTCATCTCTCCCTTCAATTCATCCAGTCCCGATCTCCTGTGCTTTCTGGTAGGAGACGAGTTGGAACAACTGTGTGCCCTCCTCTTGGAATGACCTTGGGAGTGATGATGGTGTCTACCTGAACTCCTTGAAATTCTTCCCTCAGAAGTCTGGTGACTCCCTATTCTACTCGAGTCACTCTCCTTCTCCAACTTCTTCTCTATTCTCTCCAAACTCCTTAACATCTTTATGTTAAATTCACCTTTTTTTTTCCTGAGCTTTCCTTAGCTTTTTTCTATCTGCTCAGTGAGTTTGGGCATATTTCTACAATTTTTCAATGATTTTCATCATGTTTCCTTCATTATCTATCTCTTCTCCATGCCCAATTGGAGTTCTATCCTTCAAGTCCCAAGTGAACATCCATTCCTTTTGCTTCATCCTCAGAATTGGAAGCAGTCCATTCCTTTTCCATTTCTTTGCACTCCGTGGCAATTCTAATCGGTTCTGGCACTCATCAATCTTCTGCAATCACAACGTGCAGACAACCAGAATTTGTCAGGCCATCTCTCCTTAACAAATTCCACACATTCAAAACCAATCTGATTTAAGAAAATGTTTTGATTTCATGAATTTTTCGAGTTCTCTCAGCTCTGTAACTTTCAAGCGATAGCCCCCTTTTTCCTGGTCCCCAACCCATATGATCACGGGCTGTGACCAACGCTAGACCACTAGGTGCTACCTAGTCTTTCAACCTTCGGGGATTTCAAATCACACACAACTATCCCTTGGAGTTCCGATTACCGAAATCACGAAAAAAAAAGCGGATCAGTGGTCCATGTTTACCCAACATCCAATGGCTAGAATCCATCGTGGTCTTTCCATTTTCGAAGTTTTTGGGACTCCAGGACTTTAGATTTCATGCATCGGGGGTTTTAGGATTTTAGTCCTGGAGGCTCTCACACTCGCTTCCCTCTCCGAATATCGAATTCTGAACTTCCAACCTTTCTAACCACCGGGCCCACAACACAACTGTCACCAACCAAGATGGTGACACATGTTGCTCTTAAGAAGGCCCATGTCACCCTAGGCAATGCCCTTTGGCCCCACTACGTCTAATTTTTCCTTCAGGGCTTACTAGCACATGGAACACATCCCATGGGTCCACACCCTTCCAAGTGAAGTCAACCCGACCCACTACTTCATCTCTTCAGGATTTCGCGATTTCCGGTTTCGGGAGTTTGTGCACCAGCACATCCCACTTCTCCCGACAGCCAAACTCCCGAAATTACCCTCTACTCTTCTTATCGATCCAACGATAGAGATATTTTATCTAGATATACGGTGTATATCTTCTCGGGTATTTGGAGCTTTGGGTTTATAAGGTTTTTTCCTCAGTGCAGCCTTCTTTTCTTGACAACCGAACTCCTGAAAGGATTCTGGGATATCTTCCCTGCAAATTGTTTGGATATGATGATCATATCCTCTATTCAGGATGGTGCAGTGCACCTCTCCTATCAGTTGATTGTAGGGAAGTTAGTACGCAAGAACCGACCCACCCAAGTGACTCGTTTTGTAGTCGACCTCGCAGGGAAGTGCGCAGAGGGACTACAAATGAATTGGTCAAAGTACCTAGTGAACCAGTTGTAACTTGACTACAGAGAAGCGCAAGATCAAGGATATGAATTCCATCTCAGCTGGCTCTTGATCCTGATCACTTTCATTGCTTGGGATATGCCGGAAGGTGCGACCTTCTTAGACATCGAGCCTTTCGAACCATTGGCCGTGAAGTTCAGTACATTGTGGTACTCAAGTGACATGAATAAGAAATGGAAGTCAAATTCCATGTTCCATCCATACTACAATAAGCTGAAGATAGCCATACAGTCCAAGCCTCGCATGACATCGAACACTATACATCGATTCAGGCCTTGGATGAAGTTCAGTGCTGATCAACATTTCATTTATATCATAGCATGAGCCGACGAGCACACGCAACAAATTCAATCCTACTATAAGTTGATGGAGGAGGACTTAGAGGAGAATACTAAGGAATGGTCCACTGACCTCCTTATTCTAGCTGACCCTGCAGAGATATCCGACATCGACAGCCCAAAAGCTATGCAGGATGCACCCGGACCCAACAAAACAAAGAAGACTAACGAAGTACAAGATTTAAGCAGTGCCTTGGTGACTACTGCTTCCATGTCACCAGATCAAGGAGGTGATGACAAAGAGATAGATGGCACAAAATATGAACAAAGGAAAGGCGAAGTAACACCGCCCAGAGACAAGGAGGACCCCTCGAATAAAAGGAAGGTTTTCCCCCCAAAACCTTCCTCCTGGAAAAGATCAAAATCCCCTATAACTAAGATGTAGACCGTCCTCACCTCTGATGATTTCAATTTCATCATAGAAACCCTGAACAATGCTTCATTGGAGATAGTAGAGAAGAAAGAAGCTAAGAAGGAGGAGATGTACAATAGAATTGAGGTCGAACTCCAAGGAGTGCATCAGGCACTACAGTCCCACCGTGCAGTCTCCAATGCACCTCTGCTACTGGGAACATTGGAACCGAGAGATGCGCCAACCCAACTCCATCGGCTTGCTGATACAGTTGAAGCTCGCCTTCGACAAGATAAAGAGGAAACAATGCAAGCCACCCAGGATTTGGTACAAGTATAGGGAGTACTTGTAGAAAAATGTCGAGATGCCAAACATGAAAAGAGTGCTCTCCAAGAAAAGTTCGATGAAGAAAAGGCACAACTGCAGCAAGACAAGGAATAGTTTCTCACTGAGCAACTCGAAGTGAAGGAAGCGGTCAACAGAGCACTACGCTCTGTGAATATCATAGAAGTAAAGGAAGAGGATCAAGTCACGAAGTAAGTAGTGCAACTTGAAGAAGTGATCCAACATCTTCAACAATGCATCGCAGACCTAGAACTACGCACTGTGCCCGAGACCCCACAAGATGTAAAGGACCAAAGAGAAGCAACTGCCAGGAGCACAGTTGAAAGGATAAAGGCCCTTACCTTAGAATGCAAGAAATTCACTGATCGTAGTGCCCAGACATATGAGAAACTTACCAAGAACCCAGAGTTGCAGGCAATGGAGTCGCAGCTCCAGGAAGCGAAGTAGCACGCAAAAACACTATAGGCACAACTGAAAGCCTTAACAACTGTGGAGAGAATGAAGAGATCTCAAGAGAAGTGAACTACCCAACATCAGATCTATGCTATCCAAAGCAGAGTTATGGAAGTAACTTAGAGACTTTGACCTGTCCAAGACAAGGCTTACCAATTGTTCTTAAAGGTCGAGATCCAAGGAGTAGAACTGGAGCAGTTTAGCACCACAACAGAACAACTCCTAGAAGGACCTATGAATGATGCAGTCATTCAAGAGTTTGTTGAAAAAGAACTTGTAGCACAACAACAAGTCGAAGCAGTTCAAGCCAAGCTCGAAGTGCTCGAAGAAGAACTTCCTACATCAGAGTGACTTGATATGAGTCACAGGTGAGTGTTGGGGGCATGTTGTCCCTTGACCAAGTTTTGAGGGATCTGGTCAAGTTTGACCTATTTTCAGACTTCGACAACTTGTCGAAGGAGGAGCGCAAGACAAAGAGGAGATCACAGATCTCGACCCCTTTTTTGAGTCCTTTTTGGGTTTTTGGGATTATGTAACGGGCATGGGATGTCGGCCCATGGGTTTACCCATGTTTAGGCCTATTTTGTAATGTATAAATAGATGTCTAGGCTATGTAAGAGAAGGGGAAAAAAGGGATCTATGTGATGTGAGGCTGATAAGATAAGTTCTAAGTGAAAGTATGGTTTGTATATGCTCTGTGCATACTGGGAGGGACTTGCAGAGCTAGGTATAAGGTATTGTAATAGGCTGTGAAGTGCTTTGTGCTATAATGCAAGGAAGGAGGATCTAGCAAGGTGCGCAGATCTCCTGTCTTAGGTGAAGTAAGGTTTTGAGGCTTTGTGCTTGTAACTAATTGATTGAAGACAATAAATAAGAAGAGTTGGTGGATGTATCCCCAGGGTGGGGGTGAACCACATAAAAATTGTGTTGTTCCACTTTGTGCTTGTCTTGATGTGCTTATAACTTCTATTGCTAAGTGCTTTGATAGAGATAGATAAATTTGTTGATGCTTTGTGCTAATGATGTGTAAGAATGTTAGATCTGACCTATATGAAGGTGCTTAGTGCTTGATCTGCTAGATATAACCTGCATGTTTATGATAAAGTGCTTAAATGCATCGGATCTGAGTGAATGATATGATACTCTATTCTATCTGTGCAGTAGTTATTGGTTGAGTATTGATGAATTGTTGATGCTAAAGTGCTATGTTAAGTATTATAATCACATATATGTGTCCCAGCTAAGGTTGCAGACACTTGAATCCTGCAACCACCCCTTCCTCTACCTCGGGTGAGACTTCATCTTCTTCACAGGTGTTACCGAAAGGGCTAGTAGTTATGGTTTTGCTGGTGCGATGTTGTAGCGTTGAACCCTGGGTCTGCCCCTGTACCAACACTTCGTGAAGTTAAGCATAATATTGTTAAGAATCTCTAGGTTATTTTACATTGTTGTTTTGGAATCATCTTACATTTCCTCTAGTTGTATGCACTTGTGTCCTACAACCCCCCTATTGCTACTTTAGGTGAGACTTCATGTTCTTTGTAGGTTTTGTCGTAAGGTCTAGTAGTTAGGGTTTATTGGTGCGTTGTTAGAGTTGAACCCTGAGTCTGCCCCTATGCCAACAAATGGTTATGTTATTGTGACCTGGATCTTCTTGAGGGAATGTCAAGGTGGTTTCCATCGAAGACAAAAATTCAGAATTGGATAGAAGAACAAGAAAGGTGCTTTGTCGAAGCTCAGAACAATAACCCTAACATTAGTACAGAATATTGGTTGGGAAGGTACATATTTACTGAAGTACACAAGATTTTCTTTGCAAGATTTCATCAGGAGTTGTAAGAGTGGTTAGCCAGACTAGCAGACACTCAGTTTGAAATCATATCTAGACCACTTGTGGTTTGGACATCGACATTGTTTAAGAAATTCAAAAAAGTTGATAAAACGGTATGAAGAGCAGTGGATCTCTGGTTTGACAGAACTATTGGAGGGTATGTTACTGAATTTTCTATTGACAGAGTGGAATCATATAGTCAAGCATAGAGGTATTTCTTCAAGGGACTTAGAGGAAAGTTTCTACACTTTTTGAAGTTGAAGATTAAGAAGCTATTGCATGAGAAGAATATCTTGAAGATACATTAATCAATTGGATTTTAAAGCTAATATTCAAGAATTCAGACAAAAAAAGTGACATAGAGGTTGGACACACACGTAGTGGGAGATCATTCAAAAAGATTCCTCTTGTGAACCTGTTTAAGTAGAGTTATGGGCCATTATCACAAGACGAAGGATTCTACACTGGAGAAGAAGTAGAGTGATCAGATGAAGAGTATTTAGAGTTTGCAAGGGCAGAGGAAGTAGAGACCAAAGAACCTCGCCGAGAATAACCAGGAACTTCAGGTACCATGCCTACGGTCGAAGTAAGTATTGCTACTCCTCCTATTGTTTTAGCAACACCAAGTAACTAGAGTAACCGTAGTAATCAGAGCACTTAGAGTACGGTCACAAGCATTTTAGTACAGAGTAAGTCGATAAACCAAGGAAAATCAATGGAAAATGAAATGAGGTTACCTATTTTCATAGGAGATGGATCTGAGGATCCTGACCAACATTGGGTCTTATGTGAAGCTGTATGGAGCATTAAGCAAGTCACCGATGAAGCTATTAAGAGAGATCATTTTAGTACTACCTTGAGAGACCATGCATTGAGATGGTATATGAAGTTTGTTACAACATATAGATAGCCTAGAGCATTGAATGGAATTATGACTGCATTGAGTGCAGATTTCAAGAAGCCTAAGTTGGAGTCACAGTGTATTACATAGTTGAAGGAAATCAAGCAGAAGGTGACTGAACCTGTTTGGGAATTTGATCAGAGGTTTAAGACCTTGACAGGTCGTTTAAGTTTTCATATTTTAGACAAACAACATAAGGAATGGTTCATCACTTCCCTCCTGCCACACATTAGAGTTCCTCTAATGCAACAGAAGGTCACTTCGTAGGCTGAAGCATTAGAGATTTCCATGAAACTAGAAGCAGTCCCTGTAGGAGAATCTAGTCCAGGTATGAGTCATATTTTGAATCAATTAACTAGTTTATCTTTACAGGTATGGACGACACCAACGTTATTTAAGACAGGCTCGCATAGTTGATGGAACTAGAGGAACACAGGTTCATTGCAAGATTTCATCAGCAGGTACAAAAAGAACGAGAAAATTCTTACCATGACAGACATATCAAGAAGAAAGCGTTTAAACAAGGAGATCTGGTACTTTTATATGACAACAATTTCATGAAGCATCCAGGAAACATTAGGACACATTGTCTTGGGCCATTCGAGGTTGTCTATGTTATAGAAGGTGGAGCTACACAATTGAATAATCTTAATGGATAATGGAAGGATGGTTTAGTAAATGGGTCTTGGACAAATTTTCATTCAAGTGTTATCACTGATGTTAATAGTCATAGTAAGAAGAGCAACGAGGTCAATCTCAGGAAGAAAAATAATTGACAGAAGAACATCACCTTAAAGTTGAAGAAATTCATGACTATTTTTTATCATGATAGGATCAACAATCTAATGATAAAATCTCAGGAGGGTTAGAAAATGAAGAAATAAAATATCAAAAGAGATTGGCACATTGCAAATCAGTAGGTATGGCACGAATGAAACCCAGATCAAATCGTGACCATTGATGCGAAATCGCCTGATCAACGACAAGGATAAATTGCGGGGAGCGAGAAAGCATAATTAAACCACTTGCTAGTTACAATCCCGCAATTGGTCTAGATCACACAACTTCAATGATCTACGACTGTTGTTGATCCAACTAATGACCAGTTTAAGTCATATTAAATCGTGATTTCCATATGCACAATCACAAAATCTATGATAGGGATAGATTGCAGAGATTGAAAGGAAAATTAAATCACTCGTAAATTGTAGTTCCACAATCATCGTCGAATGTTGATCTGCTTTGATAATATCAACAACCATCGGATCATCTCAATGTGGAAGGATAGGATAAGAGAGGATAAAAGGTTAAGATTTGGATTAGCCGAATACCCGTGAGCCATCGAATTAAATCCGATACCCGTCAGTTGTCGGATCATGTTAAAGTGGAAGGAAAGGATAAAGCTACAAGAGATTCATTGCAGAATAGATCAAATCGTTAATGTAAAGAACTTCATCAATGAAAATAATTCACTTTGGGCATAAAGAAGTGAGGAACTTATGCCCTGTCAATTTGAGATTTGAAATACTCGGAGCCTAGAAATCCGAAGTGAATAAGGACCGTCAGATTTAGAGGACATACGAGGACCGTTGGATCATAACTATTAGACAACATACCACGTCAATAAGGACATGTGGCACAGTCAAAGAATGACAAGTGTCAAGATGAATCAACATTTTTGGTATGTGCAAATCATGAATCAGAGTGACATGTGGTAGCTACTCGACTCGTGACACGTTAGCAAGTGACGTAAGGAACTTATGTCACTCTGGGAAGTTTTGCGTCAGGAGATATACCATCAGTACTTTCCCCAAGTCTCTAAATCCCGAATGCCAGAGTCCCGAAGTGGACACGAGACATTTGATCTGGAAATCACTTCACGAGCATCCTCGACCTTCAATCTACTTAGTGGAAGGATATCGTAAGTGGAAACGTTAACCGACAACAAGCAGTCTCCATCGTTGATGACACACACAACAAGTGATCACTCTGGAGGAAAATGGAACAGTGTTTTTTCGAAACCTCCGAAGTGCCAAACGCCGAAATTCTGAAATGGACACATGTCAGTAAATTGACAACTTCAGGAGATTTGACATGATGGAAGTCACGAAAACCCGAAGGGAAAAGTGCCAAAATTATGACAACCATCCATCTCAATGCATGATTAAGTCATAGCCATCAGATTTAGTAGTGAAAGGATGATTGTAAGGTCTAAAGAGGACCATTGATCTATCTCCTCGAAATAAACATGAACTGTCTGATTGTTTCAGCGATATCATAATCGAGATTTTTGAAATATTGGAAGTCATGAAGACCCGAAGGTCAAAATGTCGAAATTCCGTTAGTCGTTCATCCCATCAGAATATTGAATCGTAACCATTGTTCTAATAAAGTGATCAAGCACTTGTTTTTCTTATCATTTGGTAACCATTGATGGTCATATGATATAAGATTTAAAAAAATGAAACTGTTATACATCACTATATTCAGTAAGCCTGTGGTTATGTAATGCTCGGTCATATGAAATGTCTTGAAGGAAGTGCCTCCGTAGAATTTTGTCTCTGTGAATATAACAGAGATTCAGGATCAAGTATAAAGGATTAAATTGATCCATGACTGTGATCAATTTATGAAAAACCTTCACAGTAAAAATATATAAACAATAATTAAGCTTGATTAATCGAAGAGGTGAGATGGTCGAAATGAAGGGAAACAATTGTGTCACACTCACACCATTTGAAGAGTAAATAATCAGGGAAGAGTGTTGAGAAGAAAAGTGTCTATGCAGTTCAGAACATAAGATCAAAAGATGAAGCAGATTCCAAGAAGAAAAGATAATATCTATGTATTAAGGGTGGTTGGGTGGTGCAAGGGCAGGTTGGTGCCTGTAGAGGGAGTTGGTGCTTCCTTGTCATTTGTAGCTGACTAAACAGGGGTCGTAGCCTCCTACCAGTTGGTGCTGGTAAATCAGGGTGTGGGTGCATCCTGATCAGTCGGTGCTGATCAAAGAGGAAGTAAATCTTCCTTCTATTGCAACATGTAAAACAATTTTGCAGTTAATATAAAAGAGTTTGTGGTTTTCCCAATTGGGTTCCATCATAAAATACTATGTTAAAATTATTTCTAATAAATGAAAAATTGATATAATTGTTGTGTCACAAATTCACCCCCCTCCCAGTGACAAGATCTGATCCTTCAATTCGTATCAGAGCAGGTTCCTTCAACACAGTGTAACAAACTTGAAGGTCGATTCTGAAGATGGATCAACAAGAGGGAATGTCTAACAACAAAGCACCATTGTTCAATGGACGAGGCTATTCTCTGTGGAAAATAAGAATGAAAAAATTCATGTTGGCTCTTGGTTTTGATATCTGGAAATCTGTTGTAGATGATTACATTGCACCAACTACTCCACCCAAAGACTCTGGAGGAAAGAAAATCTATAATGACAACTCACGAGCAGTTAATGGAATTCTAGCAGGGTTGACTAATTCTATATGTGTGAAAGTTATGCATTGCAAATCAGCCAAAGAAATATGGGACAAATTGGAGGTTGTATATGAAGGAGATGACAAAGTCAAGGAAGCCAAACTACAAACCTATAGAACTCAATTTGAAAATCTGAAAATGAAAGAAGAAGAAAATATTGCTGAGTACTTTCATAGGGTAGATGAAGTGGTCAACTCAATTAGAGCGGTAGGAGAAGAAATTACAGATAAATCCATTGCGAAAAAATACTAAGGTCATTACCTATGAGATATGATGCAAATATTTCTTCAATTGAAGATAGATCCGATCTAAACACGCTCACAGTTGATCAGCTCCATGGAGTATTTACAACATATGAAACGAGAACAAGGCACGATAAATCAACAAAAGATGAAACAACTTTCAAGGCATCCAAGACAAAGATAAATCAGAAGCTAAAGCCTCAATCCATTCATCATGAAGAATCTGATGTGGAAGAAGCCAATTTCATTAGAAAACTTCAAAAAGGATCAGGGAAGTACAAAGGAAAACTTCATTTCAAATGTTTTGACTGTGGAAAAGTTGGTCATTTTGCATCCAAGTGTCCCTATCCCAAGGAGGACCCTGAAGATCAAGAAAACAAAAATAATGAATACAAGAAGAAGGAAAAACCCAACTACAATAAAACGTTTTACAAAGGGAAAAATAATTTTTATTCAAAAGAAGAAAACAACAGTTCGTCAGAGTCTAGTGAAAACAATGAACCTGATGATGATGAAGTCTATTATCACTGAAATTTCGTTCACAAATGGTTATAGGAATCCAACATCTTCAAAACACTCATTAGTTCACCCATGGACTAAAAATGCATTTCCAAAAGGTCAAAAACTATACAAGCAACAATAAAATCAGCATGCGCTAAAACTACACAAGGCACGTGTGCATGTGCGATAGTCAGATAACGTCGAAAAAGTGCACATGCGCCTGATGCACGATTGTGGATGGAAAAAGCCACACACACATCAAACCGACACATTTATGATATTGTTCAGCCTTCCACCCACTTCTGGCTCAACTTCCAAGTCGATTTGACACTCAAATCTTGGTTGAATCCGACTGGGGGGCTAATCAAAGACCTAAAGGGCCCCTTGTTCACACTAAGAACTGGTTGCATAATGCCTCAAAGATATGCTATAAAAGGAGGCCATGGGTGCACTATATTTTCAAGGAATTCATTTGTATTGTTATGTTTCTTATATTCTCTTGGAGGATCCTCTTTCCTCATCAAGAGCAAGTAGGCACCATTTCATTTGGCCATTCACATCAACTCTTGAGTGAATGTTCTTTGGATTCTCTTCACCATTTCATTCTATTTTGTTACTTGTAAGAAGAGCTCAATATTTGGGGGTCCAAGAGCCCTCCCTTGGAGGAAGAGGGGACACATACATCTACCTTTCTCTTTGGTGTTTTATTTACACTAATACAATCCTTTCCATTGGTGGGATGAATGTTGTTTATTTCTTGTTCTAATGTCCTTATGCACTCTAGTTTAGTTTCTTTTAATTTTCTTAGTTTATTTCTTTGGTTATCCTTTATGTTTTATACTTCTAACTCTTTCCTTCACTGTTGTCTTGCCTAGATAACCCAACTGGGCTTGTAAGCATCTCTATTTTGCTCATTTAGGTGACAAAAGAGATGCAACAGATTGGTGACTCCACTGGGGAGAGGTATCAATTTTCTCCCCCACTTGGGTTATTTTAGCTCTTCCTTTTGCTTCTTTAACTTGCAGGAACCATAACTGGCCCAAGATGACCTGGAGAAATCCAAATTCAAAGCTGATTCGAGATAATTTCATTCGGAATTTCTTTCATGACTGTGTAACAATAAGTGTGCGGGTTTTATAACCCACAGGCACGTCTTCCAAGAACATGCGTGAAACCCCCTGTGTTTCTCAGCACCCTCTGCACACTACAACCAAAGGTCATTTTTAATCTATGAATTGGTGCCCAATGCGCCTCTGTCTACTCAACGACTCGCGCATCTGCCCATAAAATCAAATATTGTAAGGGTTTTTGTGATCTATTGAGGGCCCATAGCCTTCTAAAAATTGATTTCATGCAGATTATAACATGCACCACACTTAGATACCCTCTCCATATGAAGGGATTAGTCAAAACATAGGCACTTAGGGGGTTAAAATCATTATTTCCTCTTTTGCTTTCATTTTTTCCACATGGATGGCTTGCTTTGATTAAAGTCTAAGTTGGAATCATTCTACATCACATATAAAACTTGCATTGGGACCATAAATTGGATATCAATCTTTGAGTATGCTCTTCTCTCGCACCCCAAAGCGATCTTGAGAATCAGAAAGAGATTAAGGGAAAATTTCATCTCCCTTAAAAAAGATGAAATCTTTAGGAGAGGACAACAACCCCCTCAGGACTCCTCTTAGTTTATTTTTCAAACATATCATAATATTGTAAGGGCCCATACATGCCCACATGCTACAAAGATAGGATAGTGATTGAAGTTTACTTTCTTAGATTAAATAACTAGGGAAGTTTAAAAGTTTTGTAACATGCCCATACATGCCCACATATGCACAACCTAGGATAGTTTCAAAGATTTCTTAGATTAAATCACAATAGGGAGTTCAAGGAATAGTAAGGACCCACATGTCCACATGCTAGGGACTTTAAAATTCCACAAGGTTGTACCAATTGAATTTAGTTAATGAGGTAATCAATACTTGTAAGGACCACACGAAGTCCACATGTAGCAAGGTGACACCTAATTTATTAAAACTTTTGGCACACTTTCACTTTTTCACACACAAAGTCACTACCCACTCACATAGTTTTCATCTCAAAACATAGAGGTTGAAGTAAGTTTCCTCCAAAGGGATTCCAAAACACCCTACCCCTTTTTTGACGAAACTATCCACTCCCACTTAATTTCAATGAGATTGGCTCACACCCCCAATCTCTCAAAGAACCACACCTAAATTTTTTCTAAAACTCACTAAGTTTCCTCCACAGGAGGTGCCAAAAGCAATGTTTTAGTCTAGGTAGTGTTATAACCCTAATTTGCACTAGACTTGCTTACCTGAAATCAGGCCATCTCAGATTCCTTATTTTCCAAAACACTACTCAACAACTCTTCTTTAAAACCCCTTTTATAAAGTCCCACACGCCTTGCTACATTACTGCATGCGTGTACATGCTAGCTAACCCAAGACAACCCGTGTGTACCTACAAAAGAAAGAAAAAAGGAAAGTTGTTGACGAAACGCATATATTTGGGTAAGTTAACTAAACCTTTCGTCCATGCATGGCCGAAAATTTGACCAAATACCTAGCTTCTTTTAGCCTATAAAAGAAGGGTTAGGGGTCCCATTTGAAAGAGGAAAAAATATAGTAAAGAGACTATACCCAATTGAGCATTCCCCTTGTCCCAACCTTTAGCCATCCTTGTGCAAAGAGAAGTATAGAGAAAATAAGTTGGAGGACAGTTGAAGATGAGCCTAGGACCAAGTTCGTGGAGTAGTGGCCAACTTCATCATTGTAAGTTGCTTTAGTGAAGTTAATAATAAAGAAGTACTTTTCCCATCCCACCATATGAGGTTTTCATTGTTTATTGCGTACATGTCGACTAAATCTCTAACCCATTAATATGTATATCAAATGCATGTGGAGTTCTTTGTTTGTCTTTTATGAATGCAGGTCAACCTTAGGAGGAGAGTTACAGTCAAAGAGTGACCAAGCGTGAAGAGGGATTGATATCAAATGCCCAAAATAAGGTATGTTCACTTGATCTTCTTAACTACGTATTTGTTTAAGAATAATGGGGATTAGGTTCGGGATGATGATAGAAAGTAGGAATCTTTAAGTTTTTTCTTCATGCATGATAAAACCCTAAGTGCTAGTCTGTAGAGGGATTTCCCACTCACAACAGAATTGGCGACCATACTGGGGATCTCTAGGGTTTCTAGGAATATTTTTTTGGTATTTTTAAAAACTGGTTTCATTCCTTGTTTTTAAAGTTTCTGCAAAAGTCTGAGCTAACAAAGATTCTATTCTTCCATACCAATTATCTCTGTTTATTTGCTTGACTGCATTTTTTTTTTCTTTTCCAAGACCCACAGAGGTACATGCAGCCTGTATAGGGTATGCACACGTGTACTCGCACCCTACCTTCTAACAGCCCGCGTGTACACGCTAGCTGAGGAAGTGTCAGTCACATGTATGATTCCAGAAAATTTATTTTAGAGAGGTAGTCATCCTTTCCCTTGCCAGAAATAGTCCTTCTCAGGGGTTTTCTGGAACTCTTTCTAGTCTTTTTTGTTTGCAGTCTATAGCTTAGGTTTCACCTCAAATTGGTTTGTTCTATGAATTTTTCCTTGAATTATTTTATTTTTTCTGTTAAAGTAAGTGTCTGAGTCTTCAAGAGATCTTGGTTCTCAGTACCAATAGTCTCTGTCTGGGATGGATTTCTTGGCCTTTCATTTGTCTCAGAGTTTCAGAGATACACATGACCTGTATAAGGCCAGGACACATGTACACATGCTCTGACTTTACACAGCTCGCGTGCACATGCTTGCTATTGAACTGTCAATTGTGTTCTTGAGGAGAATTTTTTTTTTGAAGGTGAGGCAATCACCCTTTCCTTTGACAAGAGTTATACTTGTTAGGTTTTTGGGTCTCTGTCATAGCGGTCAGTGACTTAGGTTTGATGACAACAATAACTTTCTTTTTCATTAAGAAGTTTTCCTCAAAATTTTCTTTTATAGGGTTTTTAGACAAGTGTGAGAGTCCAATTTTAATTTGCTTGTGTGTGATTTTTAAAGTGACTCTTTGAAATTTGTGCTTAGGCCAAAGGTTCTCTTGGTTTTTACTTGTTGATATTTTTCCTTTTTGCTTTGTGAGCATTCAAAAAAAAAAATTCTTTTATTTCTTTTTTTGGTTAAATAATGTTGTTTTGCATTAGTAACCAGGGAAAAGTCTTTGCTTTCATAAGTTCTTGATGGTTTAATTAGATCATAAGTAGCTCGTAGTCGAGTGAAATCCTGCTTTGAGTTTGCTGTTCAAAGATCTTAGAATTTTTTTAAGTTTGAAAAGTTGTTTAAGATTTGAGTTAAGTGAAGGTATTTTGTTTCCAACTTTCTGTTTATTTTGCTTTCGTCTTTCAAACATCGCTAGTTTCACTTTCATAACCTTTGACTTAAGACAAGCCATAAAAATGAACACTAAATCTAAAATTCATTAGACTTTTTATGTTTGTAGGGTCAACCAACTAGTTTAGGGTTAGGGCCTTGAATTAGGTTAGAGAGGAAACTCTTCAAGGCCATTAAATCAAACATTGGAGTCTGAGTTAGGGAGTGTCAAAGTCCAGTATCGTGAAAGTTATACGGGACCTCCCTCTAACACAGGGGATAAACACGAGGTCACATGCAGAAAGGTAGCGGAGATAACCCCTCCAAATATGGACCAATCATAGTGGAGAAAACATATAGAGGGTTTTTCTTGGGATTCCATCGATTGCATTTGCCACGGAGCTTCATGGGTCTCGAATCCATTCGAGGTCCTCAGTTGTCTTCCGGACCACTTGCCTTCGATACCCTTGATAGGTTTTGAGCTCGATGCCCTGCTCATTGTGGTCTACCCGACTTTCAACTGTACTCGCCTAGTGACTGTTCATGCACTGGCAACCTAGTTGCCTATCTTTTTAGAGACATACACAGGTGACTGCGGGGGTATACCGCGGTACCTAGGATAGACATCGGGCCACACTTTGTAGAATATACCTGGAGGGTGCTTCCATGTTTGATTTTCACTTGCATTGGTAATTTTCTCTAGTTTTGGTTGTTGTAACTATTCTTCCAAATAGTTTAGCGTTTGCTTGTTTTTATCTTGGAGGGACTTTTTCAATGTGTGTTGTTTTTTGAATGAATATAAAGCCCTAGGGTGTCTTTGATCTTCTCACATAGTGGAGGATCACGAGCTCCGTTGGTCATGAAGGATTCTGGGCCTATCACCGGTTACACTGAAGCCACCTTCGCGACCACTACGGAGAAAGCTAGACCAACAAGGGTCTTTTGAAGCGACCGGGTCACAAGAAATTGTACCCGACCAACATTCGGAGGAAACGATCGTTTTAGAATTTGGAGTGAAAGATCTTGGTCCATCCGAAACTCCAACCAATGATCTTTCGACACCCATCATCATACCAATTCACCCTTACGAGTTCCAGACAGTGTTGCACGTAGCAATGGAAACAAATGTTATCACTTATTCTGGAAATTCTTCAATTCCCACTACGGTTGTCACCACAGGAGAGTTTCCACCTCCTAACCCACCATCACCAGTTTGAGCCACCATGGTCTCGACCACCTCTACCTCGAACAAGGGTCCAATCCCATCTATGGTGGCGGCCACAATCCCTTTCACACTAAGTGTGACAGGCCTTCCGTTCTCATATGGGATTCCTAGCTCAAGTACAAGTCCTATACTTTCCTACTCGACTTTACAGACTTTAGGTCTGGGGGCAAGGAGCTCTAATGCTCCTCTGCAATGCCACATGGATGGCACTTAAGATCCTTTTAATGATTTCCCTTATGGGGGAGGTCATATACCTCCTCCATCCCCTTCGATTGGTGACACCCACCAGCAATCCGTCGGGCCACCTACACACCATAGTTTATTTGGAGCAGGGAGTCAAGGACCATATTCTAATAATATGCCAGTAGATTCGACACCATTTTGTTTGTTCGGTGCATTTGGTAACAACGCTTTCTCGTCATCTTATTTCCCGACTAGGGGCAATCCTGGTTACATACAACCTATTCCTATGCAAGGTACTATTCCTGCATAGGGGGCAAACCCAGGAACTTCTTCTGCATCAGGGCCTTGGAATTATTGGTAGGGATCAGTTCCCTTGTCAGGAATGCCGACCTGGGGAAATTATTTTCACAACCAATGGAACCCCGGACAAGGTACTATGCCTATCCCGATGGGATCGGCCTGGGGCAACCCTTCCCAAATTCCTTTGAATGTAATGCATGCCCAACCATCTACGTCCTATTTTGGGAATCGATCGATGATGTCTCCTCACACGTAGAATCTGTATGCTAGTCATGGCCATGATTTTTACCAGAACCCAGGCCAACAACTAAAATTTTCCTAGCAACTTGGTGCTAGTCAAACTCTAGGTCCCTTTTTCCATGGTTATCACCAACAACCTAAACTACCTTTCCTGGCAACCTTGCATTTTCTAGACTTGAAAAGATTGTTGAATGACCCTATTTTTCATGATCTGCGTTGGCCCCCTATGCTGACGAAGTTTCCTTCGGACATACCAAATTTTGAAGCCAAGCCTAACGAAGATCTAGGAGATCATGTGACCACCTTCCATCTTTGGTGCTTGTCTAACTTGTTGAAAGATGACTCTGTACAGTTGCAATTGTTTCAATGTACTCTCATAGGGAGTTCCACGAAATGGTACATTGAGCTAGACCGCTCAAGATACTCTTCCTTCAATGAATTGGCAATGGATTTCCTAAACCATTTCCAATTACCTATGCAATACGACGCTGGCATAAAACTGCTGGCCAATTTTTCCCAGACAAAAGCAGACCATATCTCTGATCACATTCGATAATGGAGACGCTGGAAGAGTTTAATTAAGATGCCAGTCCCACTAGAATTCTTGCTCGAGTGGTTCCTTAAGTCTTTGGTCCCACAGTTATCCAAAGACGTCATGACGTCGGGAGTGTTTTCCGAAGAATATTCCATCATGAGAGCTCAACAACTTGAGCTAATATACTCTCAGTCTGGTTTATTATACAAGATCTTGCCAGATGCGCCACACTCAATACTTGATAAAACCAGACAAAGAGCTGGACCACATGCCGATGGTATTGTTGGTTCAACACAAACAAATCCCGCTGAGCAACTGACAAAGAAATTGTAGCAATTGTCTATACAACACACAGTGGCCAACCAAAATAATGTTTTGGCTACTCCCCCTACCCAAACGTTGCATGTACACACAATGAAATCGACAAATCCAAAGGCCACCCAACAGCCTGAAGGAAAGAAAAAACAACGTAAGAAGGTAAGGGGGGTAAGAAACCCAATAATAATGATGGTGGTGGCACCACTAAGAAATGGAAGGCGAGGTATACGTGTAACCTGTGTGCGGAAGACCACCTAACCCACTAATGTCCTCGACTTGTAGAGGCCCAAAAGTTTGTGACACAACAACAACCTGTCATGTTAACCAATCCATTTCAACATGGGAAAAACTTAACCCAAGCCTCTACAAGCGCGGGAGGGGGCAGTCAAGGACCCTCTCCATCTTCGAACAATCCCACATCCATGAATGTGTATATGATGAAGGGTGATAATTTTATATTGACTAGAGTGCATGACTACAATAAACCAAGCACTTATGAGAAGGGAAAAGAAGCTGGATTCCCATATCTTCCTCTCCAGATCGAGAAGACTTTGGGTGAAACAATGACACGCATCCCTAAAGGCGTGTTCAAAAAAGCTTCTCACAACCCAAACACAAGGGCTACCTAGAACTATTCTATGGTGGAGAATTTGTCTCAAACCCCTTGTGCGATGTCCGCTTTGGAGGTCCTCCAAAGCTGCCCTTCTCAGAGGAAATCTTAGTTAGCCTCTTTAGGATCTACCGAGACTTGTAATCCAGGTACAATCATGCTGGATACAACCAAATTAAAACCTCGTTTGCCTTACCATGTATCGTTTTAGATAGTAGTGGCTCACCCCATGGTGGTTGATGAAGGCACCTCGACATGCATTATGTCATTGGCATGTTGGAAGGCCATTGGCTAGCCTGTTTTGTCTCCGTCACCTACTCTTCTCACTGCTTTCGACGGTCATTCGTTCCGACCACATGGTATCATTCCCTCTTTCCCCATGCAGTTATGAGGGAAGAATGTGTGCATCGAGGTAGAAGTAGTCGACACGTCCCTTGACTACAATCTCTTTTTAGGAAGGAGTTGGACTTACGCCATGCAAGTAGTGGTTGCTACAGTTTTCTGGGTCTTGTTGTTTCCACACGAGGACCAGATTGTGATCATTGATCAATTGTTTTTCTATAGACCTGACCCTTCATTGGGGGTATCCGCGGTCCCGATGATTGATAATCCCCAACTAGGCATAGTCAATGTAGGGGCAGGTTTGTGCCCATCTTTGATGGGTACCTTCGATTACCTACCCCCTCAAGGCGATTTCAAGTTCATATCCGACCACGATAAGGTTGAGATTTTCCAAGTTTTGTCATTTCACACGACTTACTTCAATGATCCATGGATACTTCCTTCCCCATTGGCCACGATGAAAGGGACAAGGCACCCAGGCATGTCGATGCCCTTGTCTACAGTTGAAGTAGCGTACTCTTTAGTCCAGCAAGTTTCGGCCGACACAGATCCAACTCCTGCACAAGAGTTAGATCCGATTCTAGAGCCTATTTGGGCTCAAGATTACCTCACTGACATTGATTCATTAGACTTAGTCTTGCCCTCCGACGAAGCAGTAATTGAAGCAATGACTAGTATGGACAAACCCTAGGAATATCTCCATCACAGATCATACTTCCTCCCAGAGTTAAGAAGAATCGAAGCTAGAGAATTCACCTTGACTATGACTGCAGATAGGTCTTGTCCTATTAATCCCTTAGCTACACATGAGGTTTATGCCGAGGGTAACATGGAAACTATCGTTGAAACCATACCGATCAATATCTCCATAATCCTTGGCATCGTGGAGAATGTTTTCGTCGGAGCTGACTGTTCCCCCAGAGAGATTCAAATCTACATAGATCTATTTAAAGAATTTCACGATGTTTTTTCCTGGTCTTATGAGGAAATTCTAGGAATCAATCCAAAAATAGTCGAACATGAAATCACAACTTATCCAGATGCCAAGCCTGTTCAGCAGAAGCTTCATCCAGTTAATCCTAGGAAAGCAACAACCATTAAGGTTGAAGTTAAGAAACTGCTAAAATCCAGTTTTATTTATCTTATCCATTTGACCCAATGGGTGTCAAATCCTATGCCGGTCAATAAGAAACAGGGCACGATTCGTGTATGTATGGACTTCCATGATTTGAGAAAGGCCTATCCAAAAGATAATTTTCCCACACCATTCATTGACCAGATAATTGATGAATGTGCAGGTTGCGAGGCCGTTTCTTTCATGGATGATTTTTCGGGATATAATCAAATACATATCAAACACGAAGACCAGCACAAAACGACATTCATTTGTCCATAGGGTACATTCACATATCGTAAGATGCCTTTTGGTCTCAAAAATGCTGGAGCGACCTTTCAGTGGGCCATGTATTTTTCTTTCCATGATCTCAAGCATATAGTCGAGGCCTATTTAGATGATTTAGCATCTCGATATCCCAAGAGAAAGAATCATCCCACACACCTCCAACTTATCTTTGAGTGATGTCACCACTTCCGGATTCACTTGAATCCAAACAAGTGAAACTTTTGTGTAACATTAGAACGCTTGTTAGGTTTCATAGTGTCAACAATAGGGATCATGGTCGATCCTCTCAAGGTTGAGGCAATAATTCAGTTGCCTCCCCCATGCACAATCCTTCAATTTCAGAGTCTACAGGGCAAGGAATTTTTTTTAAGGTGTTTCATTGCTAACTATGCCGAGATCACAGAGGGATTTATGCACTTACTAAAGAAAGACGTTCCTTTTTATCGGGATGATGCCACTCAATGCTCTTTCGAAGCATTGAAACATGCCCTCACAACTTCCCCTCTACTTCGACCACCTAACTATAACAAAGATTTCTTATTATACTTGGCTGCAATAGAGTCAACCATCGACATGGTCTTAGTTCAGAAAGATGACTTGTTCTTAGAATATGTGATCTATTACCCGAGCCGAGGCCTAGTCAGACAGGAACTCAATTATTCTCCTATCAAAAAACTTGCGTTGGCAGCAATCCATGTTATTTAACGGTTCCGTCATTATGTTCTGTTTCTCAAGACCACTGTCATTGTTGTTGTGAATCCATTTTGGTACATGTTGACACGACAGGTAATAGGAAAAAATATCAGTATATGGATAGTCGTCCTCTAGGAATTTGACTTAGATTTCATTTCAGCGAAATCCAAAAAGTCATTGGTCTTCGCAAAACTTATTTCGAAACTTTCGGTTGAGTCAGGTGATGTTGTGCTTGAAGAGTTGCCTATCAGAGGAGATATGTTTTTGATCACATCTTCGGATCCCTAGTATAGAGATATACTTATCTATCTCTAGACTTTGAAGTTCCCCAACTCTTCTTCTCGTGATGAGCGTCGCCATATATGCCATCAGGCCAAGAATTATCTCATATTCGATGATACATTGTATTGAAGAGGTGTAGACTGCATCCTGCGTCGATGTCTCACTCATGAAGAAGCAATTATCATGCTTAATGATTGCCATACTGGAGCATGTGGTGGTCATTTGTCTGGGTTGGCAACAACCCAAAATATTTTACGAGTAGGTTACTTCTAGCCGACACTAATCAATTATTGTATCAAATTGGTCAAGAAGTGCCACCCATGTCAGATCTTCTCTTGGAAGATGAGGGCACATCCCGCTCCAATGTTTCCTGTCGTCACAGTTGGTCCCTTCACCAAGTGGGGGATTGATTACACTACATGCAACCCTACTTTAGCAAGGGGGCACCATTATATCATTGTAGCTGTAGACTACTTCACGAAGTGGGTTGAAGCTATGCCAATGTTTAAATATGATGGAGAGACTGTGGCTCTCTTTTTATTCAACTAGATAATAGCAAGGTTCGGCGTATCGAGAGAGATTGTCACTGACCATGGAAGTCACTTTCAGAACCAGATGATGATTGAGTTAACATCAAATCTTAGGTTGTGCCAAGAAAATTCGTCACCCTACTACCCCCAAGCAAATGGTCAGGTGGAAGCTGTAAATAAGTCTCTTAAGACCATCCTACAGCGAACAATCAACTCAGCCAAGTCAAATTGGCATTTGATGTTATACTCGACATTATGGGCTTACCGAACATCTGTTAAGACTGCAATCGATTTCTCACCTTTTCAACTCGTTTATGGGTTGGAAACAGTCTTGCCTATCGAATGTCAGATCCCATCCCTAAAGTTGGCAGTACAGTTATTGCCAGACACTTCTCCACTTGAAGAACAATTATTATACCTTGAGCGGCTCAATGAGCAATGTCGTGATGAAGCCCTAACCAATGAGGCTCACAAACATAAATTCAAGTGTCAGTATGATCGGTCCATTCGTCCTTAGATTTTCTTTGAAGGCGACTTTGTCCTAGTCTATGACCAAGATAAGGACCCCCTGGGGGTAGGAAAATTCAAACCCATGTGGTTTGGACCTTTCATAATAAAAGAGGTTCTAAAAAAGGGCACTTATCGTATGGTCGACTTTGAGGGAAATGATTTGGAGGAGCCTAGAAATGGGCTCTACCTCAAGAAGTATTACTCATAGGTAGGTCACCTTGGGTAACTTTTGTAACATATGTATAGTCTTTGTACTATTACTTTCTAGTTTATTTTAGTATTATGGACGTGTCATTTTTGATGTTATCTTTTGTCACTATGGAAGATGTCAAGTGAATCCGAGGTGTTCATTGGGTATGCAGATGGTGCTAGCCGAGACACTCGGAGGCTTGCCTCCGTAGCTTGGGTAAGTTTTACACCTCGAGGCCAGTTATTATCTTCCAGAGGTATATGCTTAGGTGACACCACAAACAATGTCATCGAGTACAATGCAGTTATTGAGTTGCTTCGTGATTCCCTGTCATTTGGTATCTCTCATCTCTGGGTCTATTTAGACGCTCAACTAGTTGTGTCTCAGTTAAATAGAGTCTACTGTGTTCATGATCTGGCTTTACATCAACGATTCCTTAGGGTACGTCTCTTATAATGAAGCTTTGATTATATTACATATTTTCATGTTCCTAGGAGATTAAACCAAATTATAGATACTCTAGATAATCAAATTTTAGACTGGCATATCACACACATATAAAAAGACATACACATAAACATGTAAATACATTTTAAAATAAAAATCTGATCCATAAGACACAAAAATACATAAAAATCCATATATAATATCATAGTCATTAGAGTACATAGGTGGATGCAAGCACCTCAAAAGTATGACCAGTAACGAGTCATGGGGCTTATGCCCTTAAAAATATATATACAAGTAGTGCTCTCAACACGTGAAAAGTCTAGACTAACTAAGGTTAGGGACTGTGGGCCCTGTTGTAATGATCAACAACATTTTCCAAATGCCGAAATAGTCAGACCCACGTCTGTGGTGCCCCCACTACATGAGGCTACATAGATGGTGGCAAATCCTCAATCTCTGCCATAGGGACTATGAGGGTGAGCGAGGTAAAGTTTCCCTCAACTCGTCTCAAAACCCTCTCAGCATCACCGGTTGGAAGCTCTCCTGCTGTTGATGGTCCTCCTGCTGCGATAGGTGTGGCCCCTCGCCGAGGGTGACGCCTGTTCCTCACATAATCCATAGGTCGCACTGGTCCCACATCTGCACATAATAGGCACATATATGTCAAATACTCTAGTATAAAAAAAATGATATATAAAAAAAAAACAACNCAAAAAAAAAAAAACGATGCAAACTTACCCATCTCTCCTCGATCCTCTCTAGGAGGTAACGGTATCTCAGGATCTCTCGAGAAATCAATCCCAACATAAGGGTAATCCTTTATGACTAGGATCTATCGCGACAACCAAGAAAATAAATCATCATCAAAGGACTCATTGGTCCTTCCACCACCCTGTCGTGGCAGTAACACTGCCCATCTGCAATCCACAGGAAGAGAGGCCTGATGTCCTCGTACCACCACTCAAGGAATAAAAATAGGAACTCTTTCAAAGAGGAAAGAGCATAGAATCATCCCAAACCTGAAGTTCCTCTGCGTCCGCGACCGACAATCTGTTAGCTGCCTCTTCATACAATCTAACAGTGTAGTGCTCTAGTCAAATATCTGTGCATTTAAGCAATAGAATGCACAGTTCATCTGTGCATGGGACGCCTGATGTAGAGCCGTAGAACCTGTCATCCACCCAATAAAGAACACAATCACCTGCAATCATAAATCCATGATGTTTCTTATGGGAACCTATGAGCTCGATAGGTCTGTACCAGCCTCACAATAAAGTCCCATCAATTTAGATATGTTATGAGGCCCCGAAGGAAATGTCTGAAAATTGACTGGTTCCCCTCTCCTGGAGAGGCCAGTAAAAAAATATATTCCCTCTATAGTAGGAACCAGTGACTGCCCCTCTAACATAAAGGCCTTTGCGTTGGGATGCCAATAATCAACCAAGGCATTCAGTAGCCTAGGTTGTGCCTGCATAAAAGGAGATAGAAATACCTTGAGAAACCCACATTGCATTAAGGCAACAATAACATTGGGGTCTTCCCCGACCAACTCACTAATCTCCTCATTCTCTCTTTCCCTCTAGTGAACATACATCCTGCAAAACACAAAGTTCAGGAGGGTTAACCCTTGCTTTTTTAAAATTTGTTTTTAAATAAAGGGTCCACGCGGGCTGTAATGATGACAGTCACATGTACACGCATGCAGTTTTTCCTCTGCCCGAGTGTACATGCGATCTGTCATAAGAAAACCCACGTGGACCTAGGGCTGACCTTTTGAAATTCGACGCCCCCCCAAAACTTGAAACTAAAAGCATAAATAAATATTTAAATTACAAGAGGAGAGAGTTTATACTTACTTGGTCCAGACGGATGGTCGTTTCGTCCACTGTAGCTCCTGGAATCACCACTTTTATCAAAGGGTTTTTTTTTCTCCAGAGTCAATTTCCAAATCAACAATGGTGATAATGAGCTGCCAGCTTCTATTTATAGACTTTTTGGCCCCTTTTTGTCATTTTTTTTGGCCCCCCTTATCATTTTCTTTAAATTGAAAACCATTTAGAGTGATTCAGGAGTTGCGTTGGAGGGTTATGATCGGGTATCAGGACATTTTTTTGGAGTTTTGGGTCACTTTTGACAGTCCATGGGAAAAACCTCAGATGATCAACTTGAGCATATAGGTTAGGTTTCCACCCCAACTTTTGTATCTCGTTGTCTTTATCCCTTTCCCATAGGATCGATCCCATTAGGTTGCAACACAAAACCATCATTGCTGCTTTAGAAGTGAAGTGATTTGGTGGTAGAGATTACTAGAACATGGATGCCCTAGGTAGATCCTGGTTGCATTATGGTGTCCATGCTATCACTAACAAATGTAGGCTCATGAGTCCTTTTTTTTTTCCCTGATTACGAGTTTGAGCCTCATTTGAATGATTCCTTTTCACTCTTGACCTCACCCTCAGGACTCCCAAAAAACATAATAGGTCTTATTTTAAGCCCTTTTCAGACCCTCTAAACATGAAAATATTGTTGAGTGATCTTGTGACCTTTCACACTCGTTAAACTGAAATTTGAAGTCATGTCTATCCAACGGTAGTTTACCCCTTTTTCGGTCTAGACGGTCAACTGTACAAACAAAGGTATACTCTAAGGAACTTCAGTTCTCTAGAAGAGTACTCTCAGGTATCATTTTAAACCCTTTTTCGGGCCTGAGGGACTAAATGTATGAAAAAGGAATCCCCATGGAGTCCATAGTTAATTTCTTTTCAGAGTCCCTAAAATTGAAAAGATTGTCGAGTGACCTTATTCTTTCACACTCGTTAAAATGGTCCAGAAGAACATTCATGACGGAGTCCATAGTTAAGCTTTTTTCAGACTCCTTAAAAATGAAAAAATGGCCGAGTGATCTTGTCTTTATCACAGTCATTAAAATGGTTTTGAATAGACATCTTTTCGGTGCTAGTTTACCCCTTTTTCGAGCCAACTAGACTACCTTCGAAAAAGGTACCCCAATGTAGTCTCCTTTTACGTTTTTTAGACTCTCTAAATATGAAAAATCGTTGAGCTTACCTTCTCTGGGCTCGTTAAACTCACATCGAAGGACGTTACCATTGTGTGTTTTATTAATTGCATTTGCATACCCATGTCTTTGGCCTAATGCCGGCTCCATGTTGCTCTCAACTGAACCATCTAAAGCATGCCTTATACGCAAGCCCTGTAGCACTTTGCCTCTGCGTCTTGACACCTTTGGCCCATGGAGGATTTTTCCCAAGTGTCCTTACTTTGAACATCAGTCTTGTCCCTGCACCTTGAACTTGTATGTTTGCAACACTCATTCCTCCTTTGTAACATAACATTCTTTTATTCTTTTTCCAAAATTATTGAAAAAGACAAAAAAATAAAATATACCCCAAAAAGAGGAAGGGAAAAGTATTTTCTTTATTGGCAGCATAATGAGTCACCCTTGGATAAATCACATCTATCCATTTGTTCGTCAAACTTTGGGATTTAATACGACCTTAAGAAGTTGTTCTCGCTACATAGAGTTGTGTCCTCCTCCGTTTGGTTATTCTTCCAAACATATGGAGAGTTTGCATTGCCTCCTACTTCGTAAACTTATGTTAATGCCATGCTACCTGAGTCTCATCATTTGTTGTGATATTGTCCAAGGGAATTTTTTACCAAGCTTGAGTCGGCCCCTCTGCAGTTTGTCTCTTGCCCTCATGCCTGGCCATCCTGAACATCCAATCAAGTCTTTGTCTGAAATCAATGAAGCCTTCAGTCTGATCATCAAAATTCTCTAGTCCATGACCGATGAGCCGTCAAAGACCTCTGGGTAGTGAAGTCGTACACTCATATTACACTCCTACCTGAGTTTTGAAGATTTTGAAGTTGTTGCTCGAGCTATGAAGACCTCATCTCTAGCCATCAAGCCTTATCAACTTCTGGAAGATGGATACTCTACACGTATATCTTTTTTGGTTTCGAGATGTAGCTCCACTGTGTATTTATCGCGGATATACTTTATATATTTATATGACATGGATCTACATTGTATTTGATTGGTAGCCATGATTTTATTTTATCCTGAGCATGGGTATGCCCGCCTTGGTGAGACAATTATTATTTTGCAGACGACACCTCCCGATTTCTAGTCCCTGGGATCACGTATTCGGCACATCGATGAAGATTGTTAATGTATTTCTGCCATCATATGCTCTTCTAACCTCACACATTAGGGGCCATCTGTTATAACCCTAATTTGCGCCAGACATGCTTACCTAGCATTAGGCCATATCTGATTCCTTCTTTGCCAAAACACTGTTGAACAACTCTTCTTAAAAACCCCTTTTATAAAGTCCCACACACCCTGCTACATTACTGCACACGTGTACACACTAGATGACCCAAGACAACCCATGTGTAGCTACAAAAGCACGAAAAAAGGAAAGTTGCTAACGAAACACACAACTTTGGGTAAGTTAATTAAACCTTTTGGCCATGCATGGCCATAAATTCGCCCAAATACCTAGCTTCTTCTAGCCTATAAAAGAAGGGTTAGGGGTCCCATTTGAAAGAGAGAAAAAATACAGTAAAGAGACTATACCCAATTGAGAATTTCCCTTGTCCCAACCTTTAGCCATCCTTGTGCAAAGAGAAGTATAGAGAAAATCAGTTGGAGGACAGTTGAAGAGGAGCCCAGGACCAAGTTTGTGGAGCAGTGGTCGGCTTCATCATTGTAAGTTGCTTTAGTGAATTTAATAATAAATAAGTACTTTTCCCATCCCACCATATGAAGTTTTCATTGTTTATTGCGTACATGTCGACTAAATCTCTAACCCATTAATCTATAGATCAAATGCATGTGGAGTTCTTTGTTTTTCATTTATGAATGTAGGTCAGCCTTGGGAGGAGAGTTGTAGTCAAAGAGTGACCAAGCGTGAAGAGGGATCAATATCAAATGCCCAAAATGAGGTATGTTCACTTGATATTCTTAACTACACATTTGTTTAAGAATAATGGGGATTAGGTCTAGGATGACAGTAGAAAGTAGGAATCTTTAGGTTTTTTCTGCATGCATGATAAAACCCTAAGTGAAAGTCCATAGAGGGATTTCCCACTCACAACAGGTAGGATCTTGGGGATAGGCATCCAAATAACTCCCTGTTATCTGGTTCTCACATCTTCAAACAATAGAAGTTGTCAAATAGGGAACATTAAAATCCTCCAAGTCAAGTGTTCCTAACACCATAAGGAAGGGAGATACCCATGAAGGTTTGAAGGCTTAGGTTCAGTTTTTCTGTGCATCCCCCCTTGAGACACCCACCTCTTGGACGGGATCCAACCCGTGACCCATTTCTTAGGCTGAAAATCTAAATTTCTCACTTTGACCGAGGTAACTAGTGACCAAATTCTAGGACATTTACCTAGGTGGAAATTGTGGGCTACAATTGCACCTTGATCATATTTTTTGTGGCTATTGGGAAATATATCCATCTCTTTCGGGATATGCACCCTCTACCCCTCATTATAACTGATTACTTCATCCTTCACTAGTTCCTCTTTCAGTGGCTTCAAACCCCACTATCAAGTGTTATTGGAAGGTCCAGTGCTATTTGAGAGGAAGGACATTACGTCTTTTAGGACACGAGTATTTGTTTTCTTTGTTCCCCCATGCAGACAAAATCCACCTATCCACATGTATGTTTCTTTATCAATTGGCTCATGTATGATACCCCTATGATTACATGCAATTGTGAAAATATTGTGAAGATCCAAATATTATAGAAAAGACTCTTGTTCACTTGTTTCTCTCACCACCATTTGCACACATCCACTTAGCTAGTCGGACATGATAGGAAACCCACAGAATCCTCATTGTTCTAGATGCTTGCTAAATCTCCCTCCTCTCCTAGGGGGAGTTCCTAGTCGTGCCCACTCATCGACCATACTTTCTCACACCCCTGTGAGTTCTACTATCTTGGGATCATCATTTCTTGGTTCCACTTTACTTGGGTCCACTTCCTAAGGTCAACCATCCACTCACTCTCCTTTACACGGAAGCGAGGGGGGAAATTCTTCTCAAGGGGGAAGTACAAACCCACCTAGTCCCCCTCAAGGGTCAGGTACACAAAAATCTCACACCATGTCCGAAACTAATCCTCCACCACCACCTCAGATGCCATACTTGGCTTCCCTCAACATACCGGATCTGACTAAAATAACCAATGATCCTATATTACACGACCCCATGTGGCCTGCAATGCCTACCAAACTTCCTTCAGACATCCCCAAGTTTGAAGTAAAAGTGGGAGACGATCCCGCCAACCATATCATGACCTTTCACTTATGGTGGTCTTCAAACAACATCATGGACGATTCCGTCCAATTGAGGTTATTTCAATGCACACTCACTGGCCCATTAACCAAGTGGTATGTAGAAGAAAAACTGGGTCCCATGTAACCTTTGAATCCTTGGCCAAAGAATTTTTGACCTTCTTTCAACTACCAATTCATCATGACAATGGTCTCGAATTACTCTCAAAGTTTAAACAAACTTCTTCCATGCACATCACTGACCACATTCACGAATGGCGCTGACAACGTAGTCTCTTCAAAGCTAAAGCCACCCTGCAACAATGCCTTAACTGGTTTCTCAAATCACTTGTTTCCCTCCTTTCCAAGGATGTGGCCACCACCTTCTCCCAATCAGAACAAGAATACATCAACAAGGCCCAAAAATTTGAACTCATTTATTCGTAGTCAAGGTATTTATATACAGTAATACCTGACACCCCGAGACCCATGCCATTTGGCCAAGACAAACTTGGGATGTCTCTCTCAGTAGATGGATTGATTGGTACCACTACACACCACAATTCACACCCCCAACAACCATCTATGTATGGAACACCTCAATATACACCAACATATGGTGGGCCCCCTTATTATACTCCCCCCCCTATCAACAATCATATCCCACGACCTTTCCTCCACCCATCAGTGGATCGCCGCCAACACCCATAATACACCCCGTGACCCAACCAAGATCTAGTACCCCCTCTACCCCTGCTTACACCCTAAGCACTAGTGAAAGCACCACGCCTTCCTATGCACCCTACAGATCATTACCACAACATAATCCGTAATTTCCATTTTCTGGTCCTCCCCAGCCCAATATTTCACCACAAGGGAAACCACATGTTGGGGTTAATTTTTTTCAAACCTCTCCCATTCAATAGTATCAAAATTTTGAATAAATGAATACGGTTAATCCGGCCCATCTGTCAAACAATGCCAAAAATAAAGGAAAAAACTGAAACAATAATAATTCTGGACTAGGAGGAAACTAGAACCAAACCTAGCAAAACCTACCTGCCAGGGGAAACCAGAACTAGGGGAACCAGTACCCACAAGGGGGAAATAAAAACAAACGCCAAGGGAAGGACAACAACAATATTTGGACAAACTTCCCTTTTTCCCTTTGTGGTGAGTATGGGCATTATACTCACCATTGCCCCCAAATTGTGGACTTCAAATGGATGAAAGACTCTGTAAATGGATGACATCCCCCAATACCGCCTGCTCCCCAGCAGGCCCCACAAAAATATGTGCAACAACCCCCCCCAGCTGTGTTACAAAACCCCATACCACACCAAGGGGTAATGAAAACCCAACAGGAGATGCATTTGGCCCCACCATAGATAGGACAGTATGCCAACCCATGCCGTCCTACAGATCACACTATCCTCCTCACTAGTGAGGAAGAAGTCCTTCTACAAATGCGTAGTCGTCAATACAACTCACCCTCTGACCCTACTCCCACTACCTCGGAGGCCACCCCAGTCACAACTAGCCCACCTTTGATGATTCCACGCCCTAATACTAAAAAACCTCTTTGCATCCCTCGCATCCCATTATGAAGGAATGTCAAAAACCCTCAGGCTAGGGAGGTCCACAATTATAGTCTGGTCGATGACTTGGCATAATCCCCCGTTGCCATGTCAGTCTTATAAGTTCTTCAAACCTTTCCTACTCAATGGAAGTCATTACTTTATGCTCTCGGGGCAGTCAACCTTGTTGATACTCGACTCATCACCTTCTATCTCGATAGTGGGGAATCTCATCTCCCCGCTTTGGTAACTTTCCAAATACCGGTTAAAATCTAGAACATCACAGTCCACCACTGCATTATTGATGAAGGTGCATCCACATGCCTCATGTCCAAAACCATCTGGCAGAAAATTGGCTCTCCAGATCTCATATCATCCACCATTACTCTAAGAGCTTATGCCGGATGACCATCTTCTCCCGAAGATATCTTTTAAAATGTCCCCGTTGAACTCGGGGGAAAAACCATTCTTATTGACATTGAGTTTATCGATGCCCCACTCGATTACAATATCTTTTTCAGTCATAGATACATGTATGCTATGAAGGCATTTGCCTCTTCTTTGTTCTGAACCATGATGTTTCCCCATAATGGAAATATCATTACCATCGATCAAGTATCACATTATGAGCCTAACCCTTCATCCAACATGGACACCATCCTTCCTTTTGTCCACACTAATCCGGATGCATATCCACTCATTGAGATGGGCCCCATAATTTTTAAGGACCCACCCTTTCTAGGGACATACCATGGAGCACCACTGCTCATCTATCCCTCAGCACAAGTATGTGTTGTCTCCACCAACGGAACGACAACTGTAGATAATCTGCCTCCCACCGAGGCCTCTTTTATCCCTGACATCCCACTAGTCACATAACTTCTCCCTTAGGAATCCCCTAGAACTTGTTCAGCTCTACCTGTTCCTGATCTTCCCCTCCCCCAAGGCCATATCCAGGTTTGGGAAATAGTCCCCCAATCCATTACCCAAATCCATTTCTTTTACCCCCCACCAGGTGTACAAGCTTTCCAAGTAGCCGCAATGCTCACCCTTCCTAATATGGTGCTGGAAATCCTAGTCTAGTATCTACATCTGCCTACGATGGTCCCTCAACCATCCCTCCCTCCCCGAATAGAAGGAATCCTGATACAAATTCCAATAATTACGCCCACCATCCAACCCACACCCCCACTCACTAGCACCCCTGCTATAGCTGGGGGCAGATAGAAGAAGAAAGAGCTCATTGCTCCGCTTCCACCATGAGTTCATCCTCCTTGTGCACTGTGCGAGAAATATGGACACCCCACTGATAAGTTCCCATCTCTCCCCGAGCTATGAAATCTAATTCAACTCCCTCGAGCACCACCACCACTCGTTGCATCATCCAGTACTGCCTCTATCTCCCCTAACACAAGTAGAAAAGGACTGTGAACCAAATTCACATGTGCCATCTGTTCAGAATATGGCCATTATACACGCCATTGTCTAGCCTTACCTCAATTTCGATAAACACTAAAAACAGTACGCCAGAGATTTCATCAAGAACCCACCCCCTCTAAATCATCCCCAACACATGTCACCGACATCCATTATGTCACGACCTCAGTCAACGAACATATGAGGTGCCCTTGCTCTCTCTGTGAATCGTTAGATCATTTTAGATATCAATGTCCTATGATCATTGAATATAGGCATCGCCAAATGGCCCTTATTCAAAAATCTACACCCCCACCTCCAGAAGAACCAGTGAGTAACCCTACCCCATCACTTGATGTGGTTCATATCTTCTCACCTAAGCCTGAGGCCCTCCCTACTCGCCCATGGTTCCTGGATGATGTATATGAGGATTTTCCCCCAAATCCACCCAATTCTCCAATTCATTTCCCCAAGCACATTCTACGCCCAACTACCATTTTCAACCCACAATATCTTGATATTTGGTTTATGTCGAGAAAACCATTGCAATCCCCTTGCGTCACCCCTCTTGCTTCTTTACCACCAGAAGACAACCACACGGTGATAGTCACCAGGGTCACTCCTCTCGATCCCTTATATTCTCGACAGTTCCACTGCAACGAAGACATCCTCGAGGAGTTAACTACCCTCGATTTCCCATGGGATGCACTCCACCACAGAGCACTCTTTCTTTTATAGGAAGACTTCGTGCCTCCTAACCGAAACCCCATATACACAGTCGAAACCAAATATTTTCTCCCATCGGGGCATATATATTGGTTCAATAACCCTATCCATGGCCCCAACACTTTTGAAGAAGGAAATATGGCCAATCTTTCCCCCACCATCAAAATCGATATTTCCATCAAATCTGGAGTCGTAGAGGAAACCACCATTGGTGTTGCATGCTCTCCTGAAGAAATCACCACCTACAAAGATCTCTTCCAAGAATATCGAACATTTTTTCCTGGTCATACACAGAGACTCCTGGCCTTGATCCCTCTATTGTAGAACATCATATAGACACCTGGCCTCATATCACACCTGTCCATTAAAAATAGCATCTGCTACACCCATCCAAAGTAGTGACCATCAAGGTTGAGAATGACAAATTACACGATGTTGGGTTCATCCACCCCATTGCCTATACGTCATGGGTCTCCAACCCTGTCCCTTTTAACAAAAAATAGGGCACTATCCATGTCTGTATGGACTTTCACGATCTCAATCACACATGTCCCAAAGATAACTTTAGAATGCCCTTTATTGACCAAATTATCGATGATTTCACCACCCACGAGGCTCTGTCCTTCATGGACGGTTTCTCTCGCTACAACCAAATTCAAATTCACCCAGCCGATTAGTACAAAAATGCATTCACTACCCCTTTGGGAACCTTTGTGTATCGTGTAATGCCTTTTGGCCTCAAGAATGTTGGTGCTACTTTCCAAAGGGCCATGACAAACATCTTTCATGATCTGGCTCATATCATCCTCACATACTTGGATGACCTCACAACTTGATCCAAGAAATGCACTCAGCATCTTGATGATTTACAAATCATCTTCCACAGGTGTTGTCAATACAACATCTGCTTGAACCCCCAAAAGTGCGTGTTCTGCGTCACCGCTGGGCGCCTCCTTGGGTTCATTGTTTCCCAACATGGCATTACCGTGGACCCCCTCAAAGTCCAATCCATCAAAAAAATTCTACCTCCTCAGTATTTATGCCAACTGCAGAGCCTACAAGGCAAAGCTAACTTCCTACGATGCCTTGTCCTAGATTATGCCACTCGTGCACACGAATTCCTTCGCTTGCTACGCCATGACATCCCATTCCACTGGAATGAACATGCCCAAACTGCTTTTGACGATATTAAAGCGTCCCTCTCCAATGCTCCATTGATTAGTCCACCTGACTATAACCACGAGTATAACCTCTATATATTGGCCTCAGTCGTCTCAGTAGCAGGAGTTCTCATCCAACTAGGGGACGATGATTGTGATCATGTAATTTAATACATTAGTAAAAATCTTTCAGGGACACCCTTGAAACACAATCACAAAGAGAAACTAGCCCTTGCAGTTTTTCTCACAGTCCAGAAACTGTGCCATCACATTCTGCTTTGAACCACCAAAATCATAGCAAATTCCAACCCCATGCAATAGTTTCTCAGTCGTCGAAAAATTAACGGTAAATTTTCCTGATGGATCGTCATCCTTTAGGAGTATGACCTCAAATTTTCAACCGTCATCATAAATTTTATGAACTTATATTCACTAGATGAATACTGTCAGTCTTCATTGCAACACAATGAGGCAACCAAAAAATGGTCAAAGGACACCTTTGATCGCCATGTCAACCTTCGCTCATTCAATGAAGGTGACCTCGTCCTTACTTACGATATCGCTCATAATACTCTCGTCCATGGAAAATTTGAGTAACAATGGCATGGACCTTACATCATCCAACATTGCCTCACTAAAGGCACTTACATTCTAGCCTCTCCCAAAGGCTACCCTATCAAAGAACCCGTTAACGGGTTGTACTTAAAGAAATTTTACGCTTGAGCATAGCCATTCTACACTAGGATTTTTCTTTTTTGTACATTTTTTTAGAGTTTTTAATCTTCTTTTTCCATCCCTACCATCTAATCTATCATTTGTGTTATTGACAGATGCATCCTCCATCGACCTACCACATTGGTTACACCGACGAAGCTAGTCGTTGGACACAGAATCTTGCTTCGGTCACTTGGGCTCTCTATTCACCCTCACATGAGATGCTCCACTCTATCGACATATGCTTGGTTTCAACAACCAATAACCAAGCAGAGTACACAACCATCATTGGCCTCCTCACTGAGGCCAACCATCGCCATATTCATTACCTTAGCGTTTTATTAGATTCCCAACTGGTTGTCCTCCAGCTCAACAATGTGTACCGTGTCTGTGATCCTTGCCTCTTCTGTAAAGACCTGCAAGTTATACTTTTATCTCGACATTTTGATTCCATCACATTTACACATATTCCAAGACAATTTAATCAAATAGTAGATAATATGGCTAACCTAGTGTAATATTGGCATTTATCACATCAAGATACTCGTACGCATACATAAATCATCAACAATCTATCAATAGCATATAGATTAGACATCATCAAAAATCACTAAAAAACATCAACACAAGTGAACACCACAAAGATCCAAAAAATATATATCCATACATACATACACACACACACACACACACACACACATATATATATATGTGTGTGTGTCACTATGTCATCAGTGTTTACAAAAAATAGTACATCAGGTACACCATCCGTAGGTAGGTGAACCACCTCACCCCTATAGATACAAAAATGGTACCACCTCAACATATACAAAATGGGCTCACCAACCTATATAGATACAAAAAATACATAAATACAGAGGCACTCATGGCACCTCTAGAGCTCCACCACCTGGCCCTCTCTCTGGAGGAGGGGCCCCACTAGTTAGGGGTCCCTCAGGTCCTAAAGGAAGTCTCCCATCATCGTCACCCCTGCTACAACCGCTCTTCGAGCCATGGTCCTCCACGCCATCGGAACACGCACACACTGCTCTAGGACCCCCTCATCTAGGATCCATGACCACATGCCCTTAGGCACTCCCTATAGTACCGCCTCTAAGCGGCGACGAATATCCTCGAACTTGCCCCTAGCCTCCACAGGAGGAGCATGTGATGGCCCTACATCGGGGTCATCAAATCGGTGTCGCCTAGCTGCTTTCTCATCCTCAATAGGCCTCACCCTAGCATCATCTTGTCCCTGTCTCTCTCCTGCCCGGGGCTCTCCTCACAGAGGTCTCAATGGCCCCTGACAAGTCAGTGCTCTAACCAACTCAACCTCGTGCCAACGAGGTTCAACATATGCAAAAACAAAAAACAAATGATAGCATCAACATCCATTTACTCACAAGAAACATGATATACTATGTAAACAATCACATCACCAAAATAAATCTACATACCTCTCCCAGGGGTAGCACCATCTCTGGGTCATCTCAAAAATCCACCCCACTATACGAAAACTAGAGGATAATCTATGGCATCTGGTGCCAAACTTGTGTAGCCTTAGTCGTAAATTATTGGCCACCCTCCCCACCACCATGATAGACAAAGATTGTTTCCCACCGCCTCAGTCACGACTCCCACACACCAGGTGCACACAAAAGCACTCTAGGTCGCAACATCGACACCCTCTCCAAAAACCATGAAACCAAGTTGGAACCAAAGGAAAAATCCCATGAGTCAGTAGTGCAACACTTATCAAGATTCCCTACCATCTTGACATGTAGCATCAAGCCCCAGGCAAAATGCTCGCCCACCAGGGCCCTCTCCATAATCCTCATCTAACCTCCACTGATCCACTGAGTCAAAAGAGACCCATAGACTCTCATGATCATCTCTGCCATGCAACGATGTATAAGGGAATCCATCGCCCCAATACTCACCATGAATCCCGACATAAAGTTATCCCCCGAACAATATCTTCGGGCTAAGACAACCAACTGCCCATCCCCAGGTACTAGGGGCTCCGTCGGTAATGGTGTTCCCTGAAAAGGGAGCCCAGACAGAAAATATACATCCTCCATCGCAGTGAAGGCTAGCTTCTCACCCTGAACCATAAAGAAATGGAGATCCAAACTCCACACCACATTCAAGAACTGCAAGAGGTACTTCTATGCCCGCAGTAGCGAAAACTAAAAAAAAATCAACAGACCACAAGCTTCCAAAGTATCCTGGACCCTCGGCTCCTCATCCCTCACTGCCTCCCTCATGCGTGCCCAACATATCTCTCTCCATTGAACCAACATCATCCAAATAATCACCTGCATCCACATATACAACACTTGATTAGCCATCACAACCCATAAAAACATAAAAATCTCCAAAAAATATAAGTTTTTACACCCTCCATCTTTGCCTCAAAGGCATGGTTGTTTTTCCCCACAGGTGTGCACACATGTGTGCCTGTTCATCCCCTTGTCGTGCACTCATGAGTGATTGTTGGCCATACAAAGGTGCATTCATGTGCCGCTGTCACACATATAGGTGCGCATCATAGCGCACCTGTTCACTACATAGATGCGCACGCATGCACAACTATTAGGAACACAGATGTGCATACATGCGTTGTTTTTCCTTGTACAAGCACGCATACCATGCATGCCTGTTTTCCCTATTAGGGAATCCATGTGCGTGGATGTCTGCATTACAGGCGTGCACCCGTGCATGAAAATTTCTCGATCGCTCGCGCACTGGGGGCCCACACCCACAAAACACCCTGTACAACCCTCCGTGCAGGCCCTGCCCAAAAATATAAACCCTAATTCTATGCAGGAGGATATGACAACTAAAATGAAGCTCGTTGATCCTGAATTGACTGCCTCGATCTCACGGATTCTCCAAATCTCCTCTAAAATCGCTCGTCCACTCAATAAGACAACAGGTACAAATGAGGTGGCATTGTGGGCCCTACAACTATATATAGTCCATTTTTCCAAACTTCCAGACTCACTTTTGAGAGCTCTGGGCGTCTGTTTTTCGATTCATCTTTAGCCACAGGATCAGGACCCCGTCACCTACAAAATTCCATTCCCCGGGCCATTTTCAATCCTCAGCCCCCGGGGCTCATTTTTCTCATTTGACGCTTAGGTACGCATGCTTACATTCACATATTATTGAATAGATTGTTATATTATCTTTCTCTTAAGATATTTTTCACGTCGAGTATTCGGTTTTCATGTGTGTAGGTACTTCATCATCATACGTCAATAGTCTCCCTTCAGGTATATCATCGACACTGGCATGTAGTCATTCTCTCTGAATATCAAATTGCATCTCCCAGTGACACCCACCGATATTTGCCTCTACGATCCCTATGTACGTCTCTACAGTATTGTCACCTCCGCTACATTTCAGTACTGTCACCCAATAGCACCCTCCCCCACATTTTGCCCCATTCATAGTCCCCCTTGGCACTTTGACACTCATGCTATTTTCACCCCTTAGAGATGGGAGTCATGATAGTCTTAAGCATCATTGAGAACCAACCACATACTCCTTCTCCTCATTATGCTAGCCTACCCAATGGACTCCTAGGTTACTTCATCACTATTCTATTTTAACTTCACCCCCACAGTATCATTAACCATCCATTTTCATCCTCCGTCAGTTTTCCCATCTACAGATTGTCCTCCATACATTCCCCTAAATACAAAAACCCACCTATGGGGCCCTCACCCTCCACTTGTTTCCCAAATAACTTGCGCCATCATCGGCCAAGCCATATTACACTGGGGCACCCATTTCTATACTGCATAGTCATCCCAACTCATTCTTTATTCTTTCAGTAATTGTACAAAACCTTTTTCCCGCATTTACATAGCTTTCTATTGTCGCCTTTAGCAACCTTCCTTTTTTAGAAAAGAAACCCTTGTCTCCCTTGGTTGGGGAATTTTTCACTTCCTCTCATCAATGACATTATCTATAAACCCCGATTATCTTACAGTCCATACCCCTTTTTTATATTTGTGTTTTTCCATTTTATCGCACCTTTGGCACAACTCACCCTCGTCTAGTCATCCCTCTGATGCTAGATTCAATTTTACGGTTGCTGCCACCGCATCTTGACTTCATCCATGTACCTCATCAGTTCCTGATCTCATCCAGTGGATTTTAGGAAGCCCTTTTCTTCTTAGATTCGCATCTCCCTTTCTATTGACATCAACGTGGTTTCCTGAAGGGCGACAGTATCTTGACTCTCATTACCTTTACAATGAGGAGTCTCAGATGGCACAGGGAAAACCACTATTTTTCTCTGCTTTCGTTGACCCCCATAACATTAGACTTCAACACTATCTCATGATATTATGGGTCTTACTTTGTGACTATTACAGTTGTTTTATCTTAGCTGAAGACCTCAAAAATTTGATAGGCTATCAATGCCTGTGAATCCTCGACACTTCTTCTAGGTGTCGTCACCTCTTTTCATATTTTATTCACCACCAGAATCATCCTCTACTATTATCAACACACCCCTGAGGGTGCTGCAATCATCTATGCCAACACACAACTTCAGTTACTATATTACACATTTTTGAGTTACATGAGACGAGCATGGGGCATGCCCACCTCGTTTGTACATATTTTTATTTTTTACACCTTGTGAAAGGTTCGGGTCCTACAGGTTCCCCCCTCCCTCCAACGGGTTGCTCTTGATACTCTCATTATCTCTCTTTCTTACAATGGTACTCTCAGTAGAAGAAACATTGATGAATTTTGGCTATACGTATGCTCCTAACCTCATCCATCAGGGGGCATATGTTATCACTAAAATTTTGTCCACAAATGGTTACAAGAATCCAACATCTTCAAAACATTCATTAGTTCACCCATGGACTAAAAATTCATTTCCAAAAGGTCCAAAACTATACAACCAACAATAAAATCAGCATGCACTAAAACTACACAAGGTGCGTGCGCACGTGCGACAGTCAGATAACGTCGGAAAAACGCACATGTGCCTGATGCGCGACTATGGACGCAAAAATCTGTGCACACCTCAAAATTATGCATTTATGATATTGGTCGGCCTTCCACCCACTTCTTGTTCAGCTTCCAATTCGATTTGACACTCAAATCTCGGTTGAATCTGACTGGTGGGTTGGTCAAAGACCTAAAGGTGCCCTAAAGGGCCCCTTGTTCACACTAAGAACTGGTTGCATAATGCCTCAAAACTATGCTATAAAAAGAGGCCATGGGTGCACTATATTTTCAAGGAATTCATTTGTATTGTTATGTTGCTTATATTCTCTTGGAGGATCCTCTTTCCTCATCAAGAGCATGCAAGCACCATTTCATTTGGCCATTCACATCACCTCTTGAGTGAATGTGCTTTGAATTCTCTTCACCATTTCATTCTAGTTTGTTACTTGTAAGAAGAGCTCAATATTTAGGGGTCCAAGAGCCCTCCCTTGGAGGAAGAGGGGACCCATACATCTCCCTTTCTCTTTGGTGTTTTCTTTCCACTAATACAATCCTTTCCATTGGTGGCATGAAGGTTGTTTATTTCTTGTTCTAATGTCCTTATGCACTCTAGTTTAGTTTCTTTTAATGTTCTTAGTTTAGTTCTTTTCTTATCCTTTATGCTTTATACTTCTAACTCTTTCCTTCACTACTGTCTTTCCTAGATAACCCAACTGGGCTTGTAAGCATCTCTATTTTTCTCATTTAGGTGACAAAAGAGACACAACAAAGTCCTTTTCTTAGGTATTGAAGAATCTAATGAGATAGAAAAAATTAAACATGAGAAAGAGTTAGAAGATGAAGAAAAAGTTAATATGGAGGAATAACTTCTCAGTGCTCTGGATGAGTTAAGAAAGTACAAAACCAGATATAGACAACTGAAAATTTTTGTACTTGAACAAAAATAAAAACATGAACAAGAAGAAAAGGAGATGGAAAAACTCATGAGAAACACGAGAAAACAAATCTTAGAAGCAAATAAGATATAAGAAACTCTGGAAAAGTCTCTTAAGGAAAAACAAATAACTTGTTAAAAAATGGAGGCAAAAATAATTCATCTAAAAAGAGAATTTGATGCAAAAATCATTCAAACAAAATCTAAAAATATCTCTAAAATATTAGATAAGATTATTACCATTCAAAGGGATTTAGGTAATAAAAATGGAATAGGTTATTCTCAAAAGGAAAGTCATGTTAACTCAAAATCTTATGCAGATGTTCTCCTCCGTACATTCAAGAAGAAAAATGAAGACAAGATAAGTATTGATCAGAACTCCAGAAGATTACTTCCACTCATCAGGAAGGAAGACAAGACAATACCAAAGAATTTTTATCAAAAAAGGTATCCTCGCATTTTCCCTGGTTATTTCTTTGCATGCTCTAATTTTGGACACAAAGATATAAATTGTAGAGCATATAGAAAGAAAAATTTGAAGGTTAAGAATATCCTTAAGGATAAACAAGCAACAAATCAATTTAAAAGAAGAAACTATAACTCCTTTGTACCTCTACATGAAGGGGACTTACTACTTCAGATGTCATAACCATGGAGATAAGGCCATTAATTGCAGATTAATGGAAGTCTCAGAACAACCGAAGGTCATTAGAGAGAAAAAGAAACTTTGGAGAGAAAAAACATCAAAAAAGGAATGTATTATTTCCCTTAAAGCTCAAGATAAAAAGGACCTCAGGTATGTTGACAGTGGGTGCTCAAAACATATGACAGGTAACAGGGACAATTTTTTAGACTTAAAGAAACAAAAAGGTAAAGTTGCATTTGGTGATAATGCTTCAAGTAACATACTTGGGAAAGGCACTGTGAGTTTGGGAAAAGACAAATCCATAAAAGTACTACTTGTCGATAAACTGAAGCCTAGTTTATCAAGTGTCAGTCAAACCTGTGATCAGGGGCACTTCTGCATCTTTTATTCCCAAAAAATGTGATATTAGGAGAGAAGACACATGAAAATTAGTTGGTACTGCTCCTATAACTCCTAAAAATGTATATATACTAGATGCAAAATTGAATGAGGAGTGTCATATAAAATCAGTAGATGAAAGTTGGCTATGGCATAGAAGGTTGGGGTATATTAACTTTGACAATATTGTAAAAGTCAACAACCTTGGTGCAATACGAAACTTTCCAAAAATCATAAAACCCTCAAATACTATGTGTAGACATTGTCAACTAGGGAAGCAAACTAGAATAAGATTCAAGGCAAAAGAATACACAACCTCTAAACCTTTAGAGCTTGTTCACATTGACCTATGTGGACCTACGAGAACCAATATTTTGCAAGGAGAGCCTTACTTTATGTTGTTCATTGATGACTTTACTATAATGTGTTGGATATGTTTTCTCAAAGAAAAATCAGAAGCACTCAACAAATTCAAATCCTTTAAAAACCTTGTTGAAAATGAAAAGGAGACAAAAATCAAATGTCTTAGATCAGACAATGGTGGTGAATTCACCTCAAAAGAGTTTGATGTCTTCTGTGAAACTCATGGAATAAAAATACAATTCTCTATTGCCAGAACACCTTAGCAAAATGGGATTGCTGAGAGAAAAAATAGAACAATTCATGAGGCTGCAAGGACTATGCTCAATGAAGAAAAATTGTCAGATGGATATTGGAGGGAAGTTGTAAGTACAACAGTAAACATATTGAACATGTTGATACTGAGAGGGGGGTGAATCAGTAGCAAGTACAATTTAAAACCTTTTTCAACTTATACTTAAGCCATTCAATTATATGCAATGAGAAATGAACAATAGTATAAAAGTTACACCAATAAATCACAATACACCATGCACAATATATGAGAAATAATCAATAGTTATTGTTCAAGGGAAGTAATGACTTCCAAAGGTAGCTACAACTTCCAGATGTAAAGGGAGGGATAAACCTCCAAGAGGAAGATACAATCCTCCAATATCAAGAGAGATTTGAACTCTCCATCCTTGCCCCTTCCTTCCACCCAAGAATATATGAGAGATAATAAAACTTTACATTAAATCATCGCCATCAACCAATCATCACATAGAACTTGATAATGCTTCCCGAGACTTCTTTAATTTCTGCAATTCTTCAATTCTTGGAGTACTCTGATCCTGTAGATAATATTACTCAATGTATTCTCTGAAACTCCAATTTTCACTCCTTGAATCCTCCCCAAAAAGAGGTTATAGAAAGAATGGTAGACTTTATTCAATTTTGGTCTGTTCAGAAGACCCAACTTGTACATCATGCCCCGCTCTCACTATTTAACATCTGATTCTGAAACTCACACAAAAGAAACTAAAGTCTATACTCTTTCCAATGGAAGTGGTCCCACTTCATTGGGATGATGTATGAATAAGTTATGATTGTTTTACCCAAAACACATTTTTATTGACTAGCTTCAGGACTGGTCACAAACCCTATCTTCCATAGAGTGTATCTCCATAATTATAGCGAACCAAGAACTTAAATTTTTACCAGAGGTACCTTGATATGTCTTCTATATACCATAGAGATTTCACCATCTAAATCGTTCTAGCAAAAAAGTTATAGCAAAAATGGTAAGATGACCTGAAAATAACATACCTTAGAACACATCACCAAAAGACTTCATCCTCCCTTGAAATCTGGCCTTCTTTTACTTCTTCTTCCCTCTGAAATTCGACTTGTATCAACTGAATGTATAATGATGTTTATTTATACCATTTATGTCACTTCCTTTTAACATTAGGGCCGACCTGACACTTTCTTATTTTGTAATTATTTTCTGTAATTATCTTTACGGCCTACATGTACAATTCACTTTGTCATATTCAAAAATTCATTTCTCCTCAACCATGAGGATCCACGTGACATGCCACATACCACCGGAAACAAGATGATGTATACTATTCATCCATGGGTGTTGTATCTACATGTTCATTTTCCTTCATGTCCAAATACCTTCATCAATATTGCGGTCCAAAACCCATGACTAGGGTTGACATCAATGACAACAACCAATCTTCCAACAGAACAAAGGTCAGCTAAGAGTTAATAGTGATAAGACCCCTCATGAACTATGGTTTGGAAGAGCTCCATCAGTAAAATACTTCAAGGTCTTTGGAAGTAAATGTTATATCAAAAGACTAGATGAGAGTCTTGAAAAATTTGATGCCAGATATGATGAAGGTATTTTTCTTGGATATGCTTCAAACAAAAAGGCATACAGATGCTACAATATCAGATCACATAAGGTTGTTGAGAGTGAATATGTCAATGTGGATGACCTAAAAATGGTAAGAATAAAAAATCAAGAGACCATACCTAAAAATGAAGATGAAGATGATGATGAGATTTGACACTCAACTAGAAGAAGTAGAAGAGAATGAAAAAGAAAGGGAAGAAGATGATATGGATACTAGTGAAAGAGAAGAATATAGTCAATATGGAGAGATAATAGAATAATTCCCAAGAAGAGATACAAAGACACCATCAAGAATTACTCAAAAGAATCATCCTGAAGAACTGATTATTGGAGATATAAATGATGGAGTGCACACAAGAAGACAACTATTGTATCAAATAGAAATAGCATTGTTGTCACATGTTGAGCCTATCTCAATCAAAGAGGCATGTAAAGATGAGAATTGGATCAAAGCTATGAATGAAGAATTGGACCAAATTGAAAAAAATCAAACTTGGGAACTAGTTGCAAGACCAAAAAAAATAAATGTCATTGGAAATAAATGGGTATATAAAAACAAAATGAATGAAGATCAAATCGTGACCGTTGATGCAAAATCGCCCGATCAATGACAGGGATGAATTGCGGGGAGAAAGAAAGAATAATTAAACCACTTGCTAGTTACAATCCCACAATCCGTCTAGATCACACAGCTTCAACAATATACGATTGCGGTTGATCCAACTAATGACCAGTTTAAGTCATATTAAATCATGATTGTCATATGCATAATTGCAAAATCTACGACAGGGATAGATTACAGAGATTGAAAGGAAAATTAAATCACTCGTAAATTGTAGTTCCGCAATCATCGTCAACCATTGATATGCTTCGATAATCTCAACAGCTGTCATATCATATCAATGTGGAAGGATAGGATAAGTGGGGCTAAAAGGTTGAGATTTGGACTAGCCGAATACCCGTCAGCCATTGGATTAAATCCGATACTCGTCAGTCATTGGATCGTGTTAAAGTGGAAGGAAAGGATAATCCTACAAGAGATGCATTTCATAATAGATCGAAACGTTAATCTAAAGAACCTAATTAATGAACATTATTCACTTCAGGTATAAACAAGCAAGGAACTTATGCCCCGTTAGTTTGAGATTTGAAATACCCGAAGCCTGAAAATCCGAAGTGAATAAGGACCGTCAGATTTAGAGGACATACGAGGAACATTGGATCATAACTATTAGTTAGCAGACCACGTCAACAAGAACACGTGGCACAATCAAAGAACGACAAATCTCAAGATGAATCGACATTTCAAGTATGTGCAAATCATGAATCAAAGTGACATGTGGCAGCTACGCGGCTCGTGACATGTCAGCACATGACGTAAGCAGCTTACATCACTCCAGGAGTTTTGCGTCGTGAGATATATCATCAGTACTTGCCCCAAGTCCCGAAATCCTAAATGTCGGAGTCCCAAAGTGGACAGGAGATGTCCGATCTGGAAATCAATTTGCAAGCATCCTCGACCGTCAATATACTCAGTGGAAGGATAGTGTAAGTGGAAACGTTAATCGACAACAAGTGGTCTCCATCGTTAATGACTCACACAACAGGTGATCACATCGGAGGAAAATGGAGTAGAATTTTAAAAAGAAATTGTTATACATTGCTATATTCGGTAAGCCTGTGGTTCTATAATGCTCGGTGATATGAAATGTCTTGAAGGAAGCGCCTCCATAGAATTTGGTCTCTGTGAATATAACACAGATTCAAGATCGAGTATAAAGGATTAAATTGATCCATGACTGTGATCAATTTTTGAAAATCCTTCATGGTAAAAATAAATAAATAGTAATTAATCTTGATTAATTGAAGAAGTGCGATGGTCAAAATGAAGGGACATAGTTGTGTCGCACTCACACCATTTGAAGATTATATAATCAAGGAAGAGTGTTGAGAAGAAAAGTGTCTCTGCAGTTCAGAACAAAAGATCAAAATTTGAAGCAAATTCCAAGAAAAAAAGATAATATCTATGTATTAAGGGTGGTTAGGTGGTGCAAGGGCAGGTTGGTTCCTAAAGAGGGAGTTGGTGCTTCCTTGTCAGTTCTAGCTGACTAAATAGGGGGTCATATCCTCCTACCAGTTGGTGCTGGTAAACTAGGGTGTGGGTGCATCATGATCAGTCAGTGTTGATCAAAGAGGAAGTACATCTTCCTTCTATGTAACATGTAAAACAATTTTGCAGTTAATATAAAAGAGTTTGTGGTTTTTCCAATTGGGTTCCACGATAAAATACTGTGTTAAAATTCTATCTAATAAATTAAAAATTGATATAATTGGCGTGTCACTGATTCATGCACCTATCAATGACAGGATTTGATCGTTCAATGGTTGTTGGTTGAAGTTGTATTGTGACAACCAACTGGCTCTCAACTCTCAGTAAAATCAAAGGAAGAAGGGTCTAGGTACTAGGTGCAGTTGAAATTGGGTACCAGGCACATAAAAGACAGTCTGCACACGATAGAGAGGGACAGAGAAGAAAGCACAGGATGCTCCACATAGTTTGTAGTCAAAGTAATATAGAAGGCTCATCCCTGTAGTGACTCAGGACGATTCACATGTGAGTGTTGGGGGCTTGTTGTCCCTTGGTCATGTATTAAGGAAGAATAAATACAAAGTATGAAGTGTGAAGAAGGAACACAAATTGAGGAAGGGTCAAAGTTGTTAAAGAAGCATAAAAGAAGGAGTGAAGTAAAAGAAAGCAAGTCGTTGAAAGAGAAGATTAAGGAAGACAAAGAAACAAAGAAGATAGATCATGGACAAGTCAGGAAGTGGAAGAAGACACTAATGGGTCCCGTGGAGCACCTCGCAGAGAAGAAGGAATAACAAGTCGACGAAGTCCTTAAAATGCAGGTTATGCGGACCTAGGGTTTTGGCACCTGGGCTTTGGTCCATGGTTTTCTAAGAGTCATGGAATGTATAAATAGAGGTCTATAAGAGTTGAGATGGGAGAATATAGTGGTGTTGATATGTAGAAGTGTTATGTTTTAGGGTATTCTTGTATTTTGGGTTTTCAGCTAGGTGCGAAGATCAACTCTGCAACTGGGTGCGTAGGGGTAGGAAATAAAGAGGAAGAGAGAGAAGAATATGCAGCTGAGTGCGTAGATAGAACTGTATATTTTCATCTATTCTATCAATAAACATAGTTCTGTGGACATATCCCTAGGGAGAGGGTGAACCACGTAAAATATTGTTGTTCTATGTGGTTGATGCTTTATTATTTACTACCATTTACACTATTATTGCACTGTTGTTTTTCCTGTCTAAGATAAGAATATATAACTTACTTTGCAAAGTTAAGCATAATATTGTTAAGAATATCTAGGCTATTTTGCATTGTTGTTTTGGAATCATATTACATTTCCTCTGGTTGTAGACACCTGTTTCCTACAACCCCCCTATTGCTACTTCGGGTGAGAATTCATGTGCTTCGCAGGTGTTGTCGTAAGGGCCAGTAGTTAGGGTTATTTGGTGTGTTGCTAGAGTTGAACCCTGGGTTTTCCCCTGTGCCAAAAATGTTATTAAGGAACAATACTACCTTGTTGGAAGTTATGATGACTTGTATACAAGATGGACCACACTGTGGTAGGAAAGAGACCAAACAGTCTGAGAGTTCACCAATGTATTAAATACCTTGCACACCAAGATGGGTATCAAATATTCTTAGCGACATCTGGTGCTCAATACTATGGTGGTATGCATAGATACATCCAAACATAAATGGATTTTTTGGACATATCATCCTGTTAGCGATATTTCTCGCTAGGGGAATCAGAGATCAAATGAATGGGTTAAAACCCACTTGTCCAAAGTTTCGGGCAATTACGCGCCCGTGGTAAATAGTAAGCAGGACCAGGCGGTCCAGATTAGTGCGCCCAGATCGACGGCACACAGCGAGTTTCAGACCCCCCTCGCTTTTCGATCTTTAAGCAGGGGGGGGGGGTCCGGGATCGGGGGCATAGCTCTCCGACGGCTTAGATTAGTGCGCCCGGATCAACGGCAATAAAGAGCAGCTCGGACCCCCCTCGTCTTTCTACCTTTAAGCGGAGGGGGGGGGTCCGGGATCCCATGTGTAGCTTCCCGACGGCCAGGATCGTAGAGACCGGATCGATGACGCTCATGCGGTCCCACTCTTCTCAGCTGCCCTGCGTTTAATCCGTGTGGGTCCCCCTCCCGTCACTTCATTCTTCCTTCCACCTTTCCCTTGCTGCCATGTGTCATTCACCTTCCTTCTCCTCAGTGGTTCTCGTGGCTCTCCTTTTTCCCACCATCCACTCACTTCCTGCCGCGTGTATCGAGTCCTTTCCCCATCCGTTTGTCACCCAAAGGCAAGTTCGTTTCCCCGTTTTCTTCCCATGCACCATGTCCTCCGCGCTGGCCCCCATGTC
>ML786864.1:202741-220193 GCA_009831015.1 Picea engelmannii | reverse complement strand
ATGGCAGCATGAGAAGTCTTCCCCTTCCCGAGATGCTGAGTTGGCCTAACCGTCTCCAATCCCAAGAAGCAGTTATTGAAGCAGTTGGCGGTGGTTAGACATCGTCTCCGCCATAATGGGGATGTCCTGTAACGAATTGAAAGTACGTCGATTCGCCGAATGAATTGTCAGAAGGTTGATTGCGTCTGCCATAAGTTGCACGACCATTCAAATATCGCAGCTCTGTGTTGTCAGAAGCCATGCAGACGCAAAGCCTTCAATGCATTTTCTTGGTTCCGTCGTTGTTGTTATTTTGAGTATATGTAGGCATTTTTGCCATTTTTGTAGGGATCGATGGTAGAGCCAAGCTCCCGACTGTATAGTTCTAGCAAATACTCTGGTTTCCTGGTTATGTCTGTGTGTTTGAGATTTCTTGATTTATAACAAACAGTTCTCTTTCTTTCCCATCTTTGTTTCGTCTATTGCCTGAGGACTCACAGTAGTGCAACTTGTTGCAATAAAGGATTTGTTGTGGCGTTGTCATGCCCTCTGGTTTTTGTGTTCGAATGTAAAAGGATTTTACGTTTGAGCTCACTTCTTCTCTAATCTGTAATAAACCTGATGTTTATTGCGGACCACTGCGCTTTCTTGCACAAGTCTTCCATCTACTCGCCCTTTTATTACAACTCATTGTTTGGAGTTTATCAAGACCTCATCCTTTCATGCCTGCCCGAACTGGTTTATGAAGTTGGAGTTACGCGGTTGTGAGTCTTCCTCCATTTGATCACCCTTTAAAATAAATCGTGACATTAAATCTGATGGGCTTCGGGCTCTTCTCCTGCTAGCAATCCAGGAGTGACTTCCGAAAGCTAACACATCCTTGGGTGCAACCTATCGATATGTTGTAAAAATAGGACAGAAGCTTAAACAAAAGATGTGGAAGTTTGGGTCTGGGAACCCCTCACAATAGAATCAGGGAAAGGGAATCCCTAATCCACAGAAAAAAGGATAGAGAAAATATGGGAAACCTCATGACAACCAGTTCAATCTACAAGGAAAGATGGATAACGGGAAGATGAAGAAAGATACTGGTAAGTGGCGCGACTTCCATAAGAGCCCCTAGCATAACATTGTTGATTTCCGCTCAAAACAGTCATTAGTGGCTTAAGTAAAAGCCTCTGAATCATATGCAAGTTTTGAATCCGAGTCAAAACCAGAGAAGGGGAGAGGTATCATTGACATGGAACCCAGTTCCATCATTTCTACCACCAAGAACCAATCCAGTGAACCTGATGAGCTAGAGGAAGGAGAGTGCCTCTTTCATTCACAGATCTGGATGAAAGGAAATCCACTACACTTCATTGTTGGTAGTGGTAGCCAGAAGAACCTCATCTTAGCATAGGTCTTCAAGTGGTTAGCTCTGCTGACAACACTGCACCCATAACTCTACACCATTGGATGGCTCCATAAAGGAAGCGATCTCTACATCATCCAATAGTTTCACTTGTCATATGGCATCAATCCATTCAAAGATGAAGTATTGTGTGATGTTGCTCCCCTTTAAGTTCTTGATGTTATTTTGGGACAACCTTATTTATGGAAATGTCATGCTATATATTATTCTAGGCCTCGCATTTTTATTATTAACTTGAATAGGAAATTGTATAGGATACTCAAGGTAGTTCCACCTAGTGCTATTTCATTGATCTCTTCCAAGCAATGCAGGAAGGTCATTTCTCAGACCGAGAATTTTTTCTTCTTTGTAATTCACTCTCAGAGTGAGTGAAAGGTTGCAACCACATCCATGGCCTCCATGATCGACCTCTCCATGCAGCATAAACAAGTGGATAAGGTCATGTAAGAATACAAAGGCATATTCACATCACCTACTAGAGTACCTCTACACTTTCAGGTCAAGCATCCATTGATCTGACCCCCGACACACCGTTACCAAATGGGACAGTCTATCATCGCTCTCTGATACAAAATGAGGAGATCAAGTGTCAGATCCAAGAAATGCTCCACAATGGGCACATCCAACCTAACTCATCACCTTGTGGAAGCCCAATCGTGTTGGTGCAGAAGAAAGATGAGACCTGGAAACTTTGCTTTGATTACCAAGCCCTAAACAAAGTCACAGTCGGGAAATGATACCCAATTCCCTAAATCAATGATCTCATTGATTAGCTCAAGGGGGGCAAATACTTCAGTAAGATTGATCTAAAGTCTGGCTATCATTAGGTCCCAATAGAATAGACAGATGTATGGAAAACTGCCTTCAACTCAAAAGAAGGTCTTTTTGTATGGTTGGTCATGACCTTTGGTTTGATGAATTTCCCAACAACTTTCATGAGGTTGATGGACGATATCATGTAACATTTGTTAAAATTTCAGACCCCAACCCAGTTTCAGTCTCGCTGATTTTTCAGCCAAAGTTAAATGCCAAACCCAGTTTCAGCATCGTTTCAGCATATGTCTCAGCACTGTTTCAGCATATGTCTCAGCACTGTTTCAGCATATGTCACAACATTGTTTCAACATATGTCTCAGCACTGTTTCAGCATATGTCTCAGCATTGTTTCAGCATATGTCTCAGCACTGTTTCAACATATGTCTCAGCACTGTTTCAGCATATGTTCCAACACTGTTTCAGCATATGTCTCAGCACTGTTTCAGCATATGTTCCAGTACTGTTTCAGCATATGTCTCAGCACTGTTTCAGCACTGTTTCAGCATATGTTCCAGCACTATTTCAGCATATGTCTCAACACTATTTCAACATATGTCTCAACACTGTTTCAGCATATGTCTCAACACTGTTTCCGCATATGTCATTGTTTCAGCATATGTCTCAGCATTGTTTCAACATATGTCTCAACACTGTTTCAGCATATGTTCCAACACTGTTTCAGCATATGTCTCAGCACTGTTTTAGCATATGTCTCAGCATTGTTTCAGCATATGTTCCAGCACTGTTTCAACATATATCTCAGCACTTTTTCAGCATATGTCTCAACAATTAATGCTATACGGACTGTCCCAAAATTTGTGCCAAAACTCTGCTAAGACTGTACGGAAAACCCAACATGAACAACTCCTTGTAAACCATGTTGTATAGCCCACAAAATTCGTGCCAAACTATATGAAATGTACATAAATACACTCAGAAATGTATTACAATAGTTACCTCGATTTATGTGCCAATAAATGTTGTACGATAGCCTTGGAATGCATGCCAATACTCTCAAAAATTGCAGCTGATGTCCTCCTCGATTTCTATGCACATTAAATGTTGTATGACCTCCACAAATCTGTATGGTATGGCCTGTTCTTCCTTGTTGTCTGCTACCTTGAAATCCATACTTCTCTTTTCCTTGGGATGCATGCTCTCCTTCAACAAATGTTGTCTCTTTTCTCTAGCTCGACCTCTCTCTTTCTCTCTCTTGTTCTCTCAACAAGAATGCTTCAACTACTCAAGAATGGGTGCACTCTCTTTCCCTAGTCAACCTCATGAGGGAAGGTGAGGGGTTTTCTAATCTAATGGCTGAGATTAGATTAGATGGGTGGCTGATATTTGGTGTCTCTTCACTCACCCTCACTTTAATCATAAAGTTATCTTTTAATTTGCATCTCACAAATTAATTTGACTGAGACCCACATTAGGCACTTTCTCCCCCTTAGGCGCCTAGGGAAGAGAAACACTTGCCTTGGTACTTTATTTTAATTAAAAAATTTAACACTCCCTCATATTGAGGAAAGTGTTACCCACCACAAGATTCTTCCCAGAGAAATCCTCCTCAGGAGTCATGCTCTCCACAACCCTGTGAGGACTCCTGTTCTATAGATAAACTGCAATGTAGCATGCCTCAGCCCAAAGAAATAGTGGCATCCCCTGATCATGTAGCATGGCTCTCACAGCCCCAACAATGGCCCTGTTCTTCCTCTTAGCAACCCCATTCCACTGCGGGTTGTAAGGAACAGTCAACTCCCTCCTGATGCCCTCTCCTACATAGAAATCCATAAACTTCTTGGAGGTATACTCACCCCCATTGTCTGATCTCAGGACTCTGATTTTCTTCCTTGTTTGGTTCTCCACAAGAGATTTGAACTCTTGGAACCGATTGAAGACCTGTCCTTTGGTATTCATGAAGAAAATCCAGGACTTCCGAGAGAATTCATCAATGAATACAACATATTATAGGGATCCATTCAATGATGTCGAAGACATCGGGCCACATACATCTGAATGTATAAGATCAAGTATCCTTGATGCTCTACTGTCACTTCTTGGAAAATAAGTCTTGGTGTACTTTCCCAAGGTACACCCCTTGCACAACTCATGGTGCTCTGAACTGAAATCTGGAACTCCCATCACCATCTCCCTCAGAACTCGCAAAGCCCCATGGTGCAAATGTGCCATCCTCCTATGCCATATCTCACATAGGTCGTTGTTGCTACTGGTAGAATGAATCAATGCTCGCACTGGCTGGAACAAGAACTTGTACAACCTCTCATGTCTAGTACCAATCACTTTGGCTGAAGTGATGCTAGACCCTCTGGGGAAAAGAAGCACCTTCCCATCACAGAAAAAGACCTCATAGCCCTTCTCCTCAATAGTAGAAAATGACACTAAGTTCTTCTTCAAGCCCAAAACATAAAGAACCTCTGTCAAATTCATGGGAGGCAAAGACTCCCTCCGAAATGATACGGTCCCACAACTAGCCACCTTGACCTCCCGGTCATCTGCAAGCACTACCTCCACATCTCCACACTAAGTAAGATCTGTCAAGTGCTCACGAATTGATGTCATATGGCGAGAGGCACCACTGTCAATATACCAAGTATCGAGAGTAGTGGTCCTCGATGATAGACACGCAATCAAGGAAAATTCCTTGTCAAACTTGGTGGAAAACTCTTCCACCTCTGCTGAAGCTGTTGTTTGTTTCTTCTTCTTGTTTGGACACTGTCCTGCATAGTGCCCAAACTTATGGCAAGCAAAGCACTTGACTTTGCTCATGTCTTTCTTCCCTTCACCCTTGGGCTTCTATCCTCCCTTTGGACCCTTACTGAACTTCTCACAAATTCAAAAAAAAAATCTACCTTGTGAAGTGATTGATGTCCCTACTTTTTGTCTGCTGAAATTTATGCCTCTCTTCAACTCAACTCTGATACCATGTTAAAATTTTAGACCCCAACCAAGTTTCAGTCTCGCTGATTTTTTAGACAAAGTTAATTGCCAAACCCAGTTTCAGCATTGTTTCAGCATATGTCTCAACACTCTTTCAACATATGTCTCAGCACTGTTTCAACATATGTCACAACATTGTTTCAGGATATGTCTCAGCAATGTTTCAACATATGTCTCAACACTATTTCAGCATATGTCTCAACACTATTTCAGCATATGTCTCAGCACTGTTTCAGCATATGTCTCAGCACTATTTCAGCATATGTCTCAGCACTGTTTTAACATATGTGCCAGCACTGTTTCAGCATATGTCTCAGCACTGTTTCAGCATATGTCTCAACACTGTTTCATCATATGTTCCAACACTGTTTCAACATATGTCTCAGCACTGTTTCAACATATGTCTCAGCACTATTTCAGCATATGTTCCAGCACTGTTTCAACATATGTCTCAACACTATTTCAGCATATGTCTCAACACTGTTTCAACATATGTCTCAGAACTGTTTCAACATATGTCACTGTTTCAGCATATGTCTTAGCACTATTTCAGCATATGTCTCAGCATTGTTTCATCGTATATTCCAACACTGTTTCAGCATATGTCTCAACACTGTTTCAGCATATGTCTCAGCACTGTTTCAACATATGTTCCCGCACTATTTCAGCATATGTCTCAGCACTGTTTCAGCATATGTCTCAGCAATTAATGTTATACGAATTGTCCCAAAATTTGTACCAAAACTCTGCTAAGACTGTACGGAAAACCCAACATGAACAACTCCTTGTAAACTGTGTTGTACGGCCCACAAAATTCATGCCAAACTATACTGACTATACGGAAATACACTCAGAAATGTATTACAATAGTTACCTCGATTTTTGTGCCAATAAATGTTGTACGACAGCCTTGGAATGCATGCCAATACTCTCAAAAATTGCAGCTAATGTCCTCCTCGATTTATGTGCACATTAAATGTTGTACGACCTCCACAAATTCGTATGGTACGACCTATTCTTCCATGTTGTCTTCTGCCTTGAAATCCATACTTCTCTTTTCCTTGGGATGCGTGCTCTCCTTTAGTAAATGTTGTCTCTTTTCTCTAGCTCGACCTCTCTCTTTCTCTCTCTTGTTCTCTCAACAAGAATGCTTCAACTACTCAAGAATGGGTGTGCCCTCTTGCCCTAGTCGACCTCATGAGGGAAGGTGAGGGGTTTTCTAATCTAACAGCTGAGATTAGATTAGATGGGTGGCTGAGATTTGGTGTCTCTTCACTCACCCTCACTTTAATCATAAATTTATCTTTTAATTTGCATCTCACAAATTAATTTGACTAAGACCCACATTAGGCACTTTCTCCCCCTTAGGCGCCTAGGGAAGAGAAACACTTGCCTTGGTACTTTATTTTAATTAAAAAGTTTAACAACATTTCACTAATTATTTTTTGGTGGTGTATCTAGATGACATCCTCATCTACAACAATACTTTGGCATAACACTTGCATCATATTCAACAGGTTCTACACACTCTGCGACAACACAAGTTATTTGAAAACTTAGAAAAATTATCTTTCGGCATGGACAGGGTCCAATACCTAGGATACATTGTTGATGTGCATGGTGTGCATGTTGATCCAACTAATATCAAAGTCATCCATTATTGTCTAGCCCCATCCATGCTCACTGAGATTCAAAGCTTCTTAGGCCTTGCCAATTTCTATCGCAGGTTCATGTTGGGATTCTCCCATATTGCATGGGCCCTTATTCAAATAACTAGAGGTGGTGATAAGGAAAACTTTGTGTGGGGACTATCCCAACATAAATCATTTGATGATTTGAAGCATTTCTTGTTTTCAACACTAGTTCTCTCATTACTTGACATGAAACAACCCTTTAAGATTGAGACATATGCTTCAGACTATGTTGTGGGTTCATTCCTCACTCAGCATGACCACCCCATGGCCTATCATAGTGAGACACTATAAAATGTTGTCCATAGGTACCCTACTTATGACAAATAAATTTACTCCATTATGCAATCCCGCCACTAGTGGAGGCATTACATTCTCAGGAAGGAGACAATCATCCACACTAATCATAAGCCACTGCATTTCATGTAGACATAAGGAAAATTGCAAAATGACCTCCATCATAATTGGTCCACATATTTGCATCAGTTCCACCTCAACATCAAGTTTAAAACATGAAGTACCAGCCAAGTCGTTGATTGACTCAATCGACCTCCATTCACGAAACTCACCACAATGCTAGAATATTTTGTCCATGATACCTCTAGGAGACCCCACCTCTATGAAACAGATCCTGACTTCGCCAACACATACCAGATGTTGGGCACCAAAAAAACTATCAATAATTTCCATATTCAGGATGAGATGTTGTGCCGAATGGTACATATTTGTGTTCCATCAAGAGAGAGAGTGAAGTGTATTTGGGAAGACCAATATAGTCAAGTGGTAGGACACTTCAGTGTAGAAAATACAGTGGAAGTGTTGCAACGACATTTCTACTGGCCAAAACTTTGACATGATGTCAGTAAGTATATCCGATCATGTACTCCATGTGCTATTGCCAAAATGGCCATGAAGAAACAAGGCCTATACACTTCTCTGATTACTCTTGACATGCCTTGGGAATCCATCTCAATGGAATACATGTCGGGCCTCACTTCCACTAGATGGGGAAATTAATGTGTTTTTTTTGTTGTTGATCGCTTTTCCAAGATGCAATTTTGGTCGCTTGGAAGAAGAGCATCACGACGGAGGACACTGGCAAGATTTTATTTGAACAAGTGTGGGTACACTTTGGGATCCCACAAACCATTATCTTAGATCAGGACAATCGGTTCCTTAGTGTTAATATTATGGTAGCTGCGGGAGGTATTTACCTCCATGTGTGAACTTGACGAGAATAGAAGACTTCGGGAAGCAAGAGAAACCCTAATGAGTTGGATAATAACCCTAGAAGCCTTGTCGGCTCAAGAAGAAAATTTATATTAGGTTATTAGCCTCCAAGAGAAGAAGTCGGCCAGAAATAATAATAATATACTGAACAGACACTTATCCATAAGGAGAAGTCGGCCCCAACAAAACTGGCAGAACCACTATAAATACAGGGTGCCAATTCTCATTTGTGACATCTCAGAATTGCAGACAACAAGTGGTGCACACTGTAGTTCCCAGTTTGGAGTGCACATGTGGAAGAGAGCTACAGGTGCAGCTGCTATAACTAGCAGTTTTAGTGTTGTCTTGGACTATCTATTAATGAGGGTTTGGACTATCTGATCATCTTTTTGTGATGTGCTATCCTTGGGGAAAGGTGTGCTACCCTTTGTTTGGCTATCTAGCCTAGGGTTTGCTTCTGGAGGAATTCTCAGTCAAGGTTAAGGTGCTTGAAGGGAGGCTTCGACCTATGGTTGGGTGACGAGGGTATCATCAATGGTAAAACAAGCACACCATCTTCTATATTCTAACAAGTTATGGGCCCACACCCCTTTAGTCAGCCTAAAATGATGGAAGGAAACATAGCCGCTAGATATTGAGCTCGTTGAGGAACTGCCGCTAGGGTTACTAGCAGAAGCAACTTACAAGACACTGCATCTAGGGTTACTAGCAGAAGCAGTTACAAAAACCCTAAACCTCTTGTCGAGGCACCTTAAGTGACGATATTGACCTAATCTTTGGATATATCAGTGCGCCCTAGCCCAGTGCATCTCCTGGTACTCTCAGAAGGCCAAGACATGAAGTTTGGATTTCTAGTCGAATCTAGGGTTTGACCAAGTCAAGCAAGCCATGATGAACTCTATGAAGTCTAAGAACAAGCTATATGGAGCCTCTAACTTTAGAGCATGGAAGACAAGGATTGACCTCATCCTTGCTAAGAATAAAGTGCTTGATATTGTGAAAGGAAATATTGTGAAGCCAAAGTTTAAAGGAGAAGAGAAGGAACCATAGAACGTTGCAACTATGGAGAAGTTCAAATATGTTGACATCAATGCCATGATTATCATAGTGGATTCCATAAAATACCACTTGATAGCCTACATCTCCCATCTTGACTCATCGAAGAAGATGTATGATGCCCTAACAAATCTCTTCTCATTCAGAAACATTGGACAAGTTCTGAGTCTGAAGAATGAGTTCCGTGACATGATGATGAATGATGACAACAACATAACATCATACTTTGTAAGGATCTCTCAGTTAAGAGATAAACTACAATATATTGAAGAGATCACTTCAGAAAAGGAATTGGTGAACATAGTACTCAATGGTCTTCCCAAGACATGGGATTCATTTGCCGCAAGCATGAACACAAAGAAGGAGTACCCGACATTTGAAGAACTTTGGACTTGTTGTGCTCAAGAAGAATCAAGGATCAATGCAAAATAGAAACCCCGAAAGAAGTACGATGATCAAGCCTTCACAACAAGATTCAAGAACTTCAGGAACAAACATAAGTTTGGTTCAAGGAGGAAGCCAAATCAAGAGAAAGACATTTCAGAAATACAATGCTTCAATTGTCAAAAGTACAGTCCCTACAGGAATCAGTGTCCCAAGCTAAAGAAAAGGAAGGAGAAACATCAAGCATCATTTGTCGAAGAAAAGGAACCTACAAAGAAGACTAAGCAAGATGGAAGAGACTTCTTCTACTAAAAGGTAACAACACTCTTCTTATTTATTGTACATATCTTGCTTGCATCGTCTTTGCACATATCTTGTATATCTATCTCTTGGAAAATAATGTGTTCCAAAAGGAACTATACCTATGGAAGAACAAACAAGATGAAAAGAGATATCATCAGATAATACACATGAAAAGATGAGATACAAATCATGTGGAAGCTCTTAAGCCAAATCAATCATGAAGAAACTTAGTAGAAGCAAATACAGAAAGAAGTCAAACAATCAAGAGGAAATTAGAAAAAGACTTATGACATTTTGTAGAAGACAACAAGACAGAAGCGTGGACTGTATCAAACAAAAGAGCCAATTATATATTGCAGAAGACAATAAGGATGTAGATGGAAGTATGGACTCTATAAGATGGAGGGAGACGATTATGTGCACTCTTACATAAAGCAAGGTTTAGGAGGGAGCTAATCCTATGATCCATTGAATATGATAAAATATATATCCATGGTAGCAGCCATAAAAAGATAGTACGTGTTCATATCAACCGCAGAAGAAGACCTCTTCGAAGAGAAGCCTTAAAGAATTCCTGGTTGTCCATCTAGATACGTAATCCTATGATGAAAGGAAGAAGTGGAATCTCTAGGGAATGGAATCTATAAGAATATCCATGGACCCAAAGGTAAAAGAAAAACATGAAGATTCCAAGAAAGAAAAAGAAACTAGAACAACCAGTCATTGTAACAAAGAATCACAAGATTACCAGCCTGATATGAACTCACTAAAAGCAATCAAGCAAAAGAACTGAAAGTCATGATGAAGAACAGTGTATGGAAAACTTATGAATGAAAGCATTGCAAGATCCAGAACCAGAGGTTCTCCTAGATGGAGGGAGAAGACTATGATGATTACTTGTTCCAGTACACCAGACATATCACTGCATGAGTCATTATATCATCCGCAACATCCATGAGTTGGAATTCTACATCAGATAAATGCAAAGAATTTTCTCTAGAGAAATTGAATAAAGAGCGTATGAAGAGCAATCTCAAGACTTTGAGGCATACCAGAAAGAGACTCCTATATGCAAATAAAAAGAAGACAACTTGGTGGAGAACCTCTAGTGCACAAAAGAAGCGTGGTGAAGATTTCCTATAACATCAAGATGACTACTCAGAAGATCAGATCTCATGATGACATAAGAAGTGCCACATGGATATGTTCCAGTTCTCCAACTATGATATAATCTATTTTTCAGATCTACATGAAGCCTTCACAAGTGTTCCAAACTAAAGTACAAGCATTAAATTATCCATGATAAAGTCCAAAAAGAAGAAAATGATTTCTCCAATACATATCTCCACAGATGACCAGATAAGAAGACATTTTGGTAAAAGATTCTATCCAAGATGAAAGAGTTTGCATACTCAAGCTAGAGCTCATGGAAACAACTTCCTTCTTATTAAGGAAGAAATGACTCTCTGAGTTAGGAGAGAGCACTGAAAATATTATTTATCTTTGTAATTGGAAAATAGTCCAGATTGGACAGATGCTTTCCTGTTTGGAAAGTGGATTGATATTTCTAATGGACAATGAATTCCCATTGTAGTTAACATGGGAAGCAGACTAATTGTTGATGTATCATAGACAACACCTTCCCATTTTGGTTAACATGAGGAGTGGTATAGGACAGTCATTCTCCTTGGCAGTCACTCTGAGTAGTGGTCAAGTAGAATGGTCCGCCTCACCGGGCAGTCATTCTTTCTAAGTTCACAGTTGTGAGCAGTTTCAAAGAATGGTCCATTTTGGAGGTTGATGTAGGACATAAATTCCTTAGGGTTATACATTCTCTCCAGGGCACACTTTTGATTAGTGTAGGAGGAATGGCCCAGGGTGGGGAATGGTCCAGATATTTATTCCTTAGGGCTATACATTCTCTCTAGGGTGCACTTTGATAAGTGTAGGAGGAATGGCCTAGGTTGGGGAATAGTCTAGGCTCAACAATTAGGGACAATCATTCCTTAGGGTTTATACATTCTCTCTAGGGTGCACTTTAATTAGTGTAGGAGGAATGGCCCAGGGTGGGGAATGGTCCAAACATTTCTTAGGGTTTATACATTCTGTCCAGGGTGAACTTTGATTAGTGTAGGAAGAATGTCCCACGGTGAGAAATGGTCCAGGTTAAAAAATCAGAGACAATCCTTCTTCCTTGTTTGTGAATAATAGGGCAGATAGCCCATTGCCGATGAGGGAAAATATTCTTTCAGATCTCACAAACATGAGTGAAATATTGGCCTAGATGATTCAGTTTATCTTTAACAATATTTTTCTGTGTAGGATGGAATCAGATGATTGTTATGGAGACTACTTATCTCTAGACAATAGAGATATACTACTGTGGTGAATATGTTTTACCATTTTGAGGCAGATATTCTTTCAGAGCTCACATATGTGAGTGAAATATTGGCCCAGATAATTCAATTTATATCATAAAATGGTTTTTGTGCAGGTTTCTATCAGATGTTTGTGGTGGACGTGTTCCACTATTCATGAGGCAGATATTCTTTCAGAGCTCACAGATGTGAGTGAAAGATTGGCCCAAATAATTCAGTATACATCATAACATTGTTTCTATGTAGATTTCTATCAGATGTTTGTTATGAAGACTGTATGACAGTAGATGAGGACTACTGTGGTGGATATATTCCACTGTTCGCAACCATTATGTTGCTGATCAAGTACTTGTGTGTTACTTGGATTGTATTTATGTACTACTATGAATAGACAGAGGTGTGTTCTATCCTTGTTTTAACTGCCTTGAAGACTATCAAAAATTTATTAGAGATAATGATCATTCAAATGAATGATCATCAAAGATTTTCCAGACGGAAAATAGTTCAGAGCCTTTACTCCTCTTATCAGTCTATGGTGAGAGTGACTTATCCAACATCATATCTAATTACTCAAATGAAGTATGGTTTCGAGAGATGATGTAGTTGTTGGTGATGGTGATGCTCATGATCTAGTCATGAAATAGTCTAGATGACTATATTGATGCTACTAGGTAAATGGTATGTTTTGTGCTCAAGTCCATTACCTGTAAATACCTCTCTAGCTAGGAGGGAGTGTTAATATTATGGTAGTTGCGGGAGGTATTTACCTCCACGTGTGAACTTGATGAGAATAGAAGACTCTGGGAAGCAAGAGAAACCCTAATGAGTTGGATAATAACCCTAGAAGCCTTGTCATCTCAAGAAGAAAATTTATATTAGGTTATTAGCCTCCAAGAGAAGAAGTCGGCCAGGAATAATAATAATATACTGAACAAACACTTATCTAGAAGGAGAAGTCGGCCCCAACAAAACTAACAGAACCACTATAAATACAAGGTGCCAGTTCTCATTTGTGACATATCAGAATTGTAGACAACAAGTGGTGTGCACTGCAATTCCCATTTTGGTGCACACGTGTGGAGGAGAGCTCCAGGTGAAGTTGTTGCAGCTAGCAGTTTCAGTGTTGGCTTGGACTATCTATTGGAAATGGTTTGGACTATCTGATTAGATTTTTGTGATGTGCTATCCTTGGGGAAAGGTGCACTACCCTTTGTTTGGCTATCTAGCCTAGGGTTTGCTTCCGGAGGAATTCTCAGTCAAGGTTAAGGTGCTCGGAGGGAGGCTTCGACCTATGGTTGGGTGAGGAGGGTATCATCAATGGTAAAACAAGCACACCATCTTCTATATTCTAACACTTAGCACATTATGGTCAAGCATCTAGTCACTGCTGGACATGAATCTCACCAAGTCCACTTCCTTCCACCCCCAAGTGGATGACCAAACTGAGGTCGTCAACCAGATGATCGTGCACATCCTGTGCATGTAAAATTCCAAGCACCCTCCCACCTAGGATGAGATTCTTCCCTATGTTCAACACAACTACAATAGATCCATACATATCTCAACCGACAATAGCCCGTTTCAGGAGGGGTTGGGATTTCAACCATTGGGTCGCATGGATGTTTCACTACCCCTTGCAGCCACCCAAGAAGACTTGTCACATGCTCCAACTGTAGTTGAAAAAGACACCTAGTTCATTGAGTGGATCCAACACATATGCCAATAGGTTCAAGATATTTTATAAAATTCCAATGCCAAGTACAAGCAATGCCAGGATCAACACCTGGTGCCACACTAGTTTTGGGTGGGAGACAAAGTTTGGTTGCACTTGTAGAAATACAACTTTACAGGGACTCATCAAAAGCTTCATCCACTTTTTTATGGGTCTTACACCATTACCAAGGATATGGGTGACAATTATTTTGAGCTCAACCTACCCCCCTTCCTTGGCTTGAACCCAATGTTCAATGTGGACCTCCTTTGACCTTACTTTCCACCATTATTGGACACCTTGGAGATAGAAAAAAAATTGAAACCAACAAATCTCAACCCTGACTACATGGAACATGAATCTACTAATCGTATTTTGGATACACAGGTCAATGGAAATCGCTAGCAGAGGATCCATCTTTATCAGGTTGTCAAAGCAGAACAGCTCCTGCACCAAAGCAAGTGGCTCACCCAGAGCCAAATTCAACAAAAATTTCCTCATCTAATGGGGGAACTCAATGTAATGGAGACAATTGAGTACTAAGGAGGGAGGATTGATCCAGGTGGATATCGGTGGCCACCCACCTTTTCCAACTGGCTCAAAACAAGTTTTTGGCAATTTTGGTAATTTACTATTTTTAGCATTTTTTAGCTTATGGGACTAGTTTGAGAGCCTAAACGACGTTTTTTCACGACAGGAAAACTAAATTATTCTCAATGGATTTTATTGATCCCCATAAATTAATATCCTCGTCAATACCTTTCTAATGAGATATCATGCACCCTAAACGAAGATCATATGCAAAAGTTAGGACCCCCAAAAGTTAATGTATGAACTTACCCCAACGGGGCCCACATGACTTTTGGCACTTCATCTCCTAGGGTTAGGTTTTTGGATGTCTAGGGTTTTGGAATTCATATTTATTATAAAAATTCCTTCATATCCTCATTTTACTCATCTTCTTGTGAATGAGTGTAGTTGTCACATCTCTTCTCATAGATAAGCTGCCACCATTCTATCAAGCTTGTTTTCAGTCTATATTTTACAGTTTTCAACATATTTCTTATTTAATAGAAGTCAAGTTTTACTGTATCTCTGTTATTTTTTATTGTGTCTCCGTGTTAACATTATAAATATTTGGTTTCATTTCATTTCACTCATAAATCCATATCAAACTCCTCTGATCGCATCAGAGGAGTTAGTAAGAACTCCTTCGATGTGGTCAGAGGAGTTAGTTGCAACTTTCCCAATGGAAAGAACCTTAGGGATTTTCAAGAACTAGGGAGAGAGTTTTCCTATGTGTGATTACATTGGGCACGATTATGGGGATGAAAATTATGGATATCCTACGAAAGGCAGGCTCTTAGGATTTGGTTAAGTAAAGGAACCATTTTATGAAGACTAGTATGGGCACAAAGAATCATGTAGTGGAAGACATTAGGGGAAAAGTGGAAAGTGTGATTGAAGAGGTGTGGAGAAATTTGCAAGGATAAAAATAAAGTTAAATCCTAACCCTAACCCTAAATATAAGAAGATAAAATATTCCCTTACCTGTATCCTAGCGCCACATGGAAGGTGTGGATAAGTCACGATTTTGAATGAAACAGATTAGTGTGTTCTACATCCTAAGAACTTTCTCACTTAGTTTCCTTCGACAAGATAACAATAACCTAGTTATGCTCCATTTATATAGACTTAGGTTAATTTTTGAATTAAATGTGGGTAGTTCAGGTTGTTGAGGTCGAAGAGTTTGAATACAAGTTCTCTAATGAACATTGAAGAACTTGGAGGAAAGTCCTCCGATGTTCATCGAGGGACTTGTTCTCAAGTCCCATGATCATATCAGATCTGATGGGAGAAACTCCTCCAATATGAAATAGAGGAGTTAAAACTAACTCCTATGACTCACATCGGAAGAGTTATCTTTAAATCAAGTGTGATAATAAGTGATATCGATGATGGGAGGAAGAACTCCTCTAATGTGAATTGAAGGAGTTTGAAGCAACTCCTTCAATTCTAATCGAAGGAGTTTGAAGTAACTCCTTGGATTCTCATCGAAGGATTTTTAAGTAACTCCTTTGATTCTCATCGGAGGAGTTTGAAGTAACTCCTTGGATTCTCATCAGAGGAGTTAACATTAACTTGGCCAATTTCATCTACTTAGACAAGAAAAACATAATCCTCAAGTTCTTTCCTTTTGAAACATGATTTCTTTGAGGATATGAGTTAGAGGGAGAGAGAAAAAAAATATCTTCTTAATTCCAAAATAAGAGGGGCCCCATTTTCCACAGGCCATGTAAGATCAAAATAAGGAAAATGGAGGGTTATAGTGCCTGTCACAACAAATGGAGACACACTAGGGGAAGCTTTGAATCTTTGTAAGATGATTTCCACACATAATTTAGGGAATATGTGCTCATGATACCAAATCGTAAGAGATAAAATATAGATCCCATAGATTATAATTTGAAATAACTGAGATGACCTAGAGAGGAGAGAGACTTTCCAATGAATAGATTGCTTTCAAATTGATCTTTATTCATTTGATAAATGGATAGAAAAGAGGATGTAGGTAGTGTAATGGGAAAAAAACATAAAAATTCATGAGAATACAATCCATAGTGCATTTATCTAGTGTCGCTCCACTTCCAATGAGCATCCATAGCCGTGATGAAGATACTTTCATGTACCAAGTGATATGGAAAGCCTTTCCCCAAGCATTTACCTTTTATAATATTTGATTCTAATTTGTTTAGGGAGATATGTGGATGGGAGGATTCTAGTTAACCATTAAAGGAACTAGGAATGGCACCTGTGATGGTGAGATCTACTTGATTATGGATGAGAAAAACTCATGAGTTGTGATTCTGGATATACTGCAGACATTTCTAATAGATCATTTTCATTTAGCTCATATAATGTAGCAATATGTTGTTAAGTAAAGTCTCTTGGATCTTTGTTTCTCCTCATTATCTTTGTGTATTGATATGCTATGTTCCTCCACCAGATTCTGACTTGTGATAGTGTGCAATGGGGCTTACATGTCTGGGGAGATATGTGGATTTACACCATGTCACATAGATGTTTAGGCTATCTTTACCAAATGTGCTATGATAAAACATATGACTAGGACTGAGTTACAAGGACTTAAAAAATCAAAGATATTTAACAAGAAGGATAAAAAAGAGGGTCCTATAAAAACATACTAGGAACAAAAGAAGCTTANAAAAAAAAAAAAAAAAAAAAGAAGAAAAATAAAGGTCAAAAAATTATTTATATACAAGTAAGCAATAGCCTAAAGGGATAATTGATGTAGTGTTTGAGAGTTTGGCCATTGATAGGGAGAGAATCAACCTCCCCTTGAAGGTTTTGTAATCAAAAAGTTCCTTGACCAATATTTTCTTTAGTGAGGTAAGGACCAAGACAAATTTGTTGGAACTTTGAATGTTTCCCTTTATCTTCATGTGGATTGTCCCATTTTAGGACTAAGTCCCCAATTTGGAACTCTTTCTCACCGACATACTTCTTATCA